>PVHY01019019.1:12080-28267 GCA_004024945.1 Uropsilus gracilis
GTAGCAGACGATTCCGTGCGGCCCTGACTTCATCGCTTGAGCTTCAGCGGCCCCGGGCATGCTTAAGAGCCGGGGGGGGGGGGGGGGGGGGGCTTCTAAGCTTAGCAATCGTGCTCCAAGAAAGCGTAACTCCAGCGCAAAAGAGCAGCCCCGGGAATCTGCTTCCCAGACTTTGCAGATCTTAGGAATTCTGCAGAGAAATGGCCTGGCCTGCACACACTTGTCCAGAAGCGGGGTTCCGCCCATTAATTGAATTGAACCCCATCTTGCTGCTGTGGCGAGTCCACGTGTCCGGCCTTCTTCACAGCGTATGTTCATGATGGGAAACCTGATCACAACACTCGTCTTCCCTCTGAGTTTCTTGGTTGCCCTAGAGAACAGGGCCGGTGTTGACCCCTGTCTACACTCATGACTCCAGGCAAGTCACGCTGTTCTTGGGGTGACACTCTGGGAAGTAGACAGAGGCAGCCTAATCCTGGGGATAGAGTGAGTTCCACGCTCCCCTTGGTCCAGCAGCTGTTTCCCGACAGCCAGCCCACTGCATCCTCCCGTTGTTCAGGAAGGAGCAACTCCACCCTGGAAGCTCTGAGCTGTCACGGGTCCCTGCATCCCCACACATGTCTCTCTGGCAGCTGCTTCAGCCACAGGACGGTGGACGCTGGATCAGCCCAAGCTGCTTGGCACCCAGAGAGCCACACGGAAGCAGAAGTTGACTGTGCCAGGCTTCCACCAGCCAAGACAAGTTCCAGGGTGACGTCTCTTCCGCTCAGATGAAGTTGGAGGTGACACCGCCACTCAAAAGCATAGAAGCGTGACATTGAGCAACACCAGACAGTTGGGCTGGCTTCTAGGGCTTCTCGGGGTCTTCCTGGCTATCAGATCTATTGGAAAATCCCCCTGGCGAGAGTGGGTGCACATCCAGATTCATCTGAAGACTGACTCTTGTGCTCAGAGCTGACCTGGAGAAAATGACATGTCAGAAAGCCCAGCCTGGGGTCCCTTGATAAAACCATCCTGTCCTGAGAAGAGGCTGCCGCGATGTGCCCTTTCAAGGATCCACCCATCCCAGGGAGTGAGGTTCCCCCAGAACTCGGGTGTCTTCCATCCCAGACACACATCCCCAGCCTGATGGTGCAGTCGTGAACGCTGTTTTGAAGGCTCCACCTCTCCTGGCGATGCCGCTGCCTCTGAACGGTCATCACCCCTGACCACGTGCTGTGTGGACATCCAGAGGGGCCCACGGTTTACACAGGTGACAGTTTGACCAGCGACTCATGGGACAGGACCGACGAGGACATTCCACCATGCATCCCCGGCCGGGAGCAGTGTGGTGGCATGAGAGAGGACAAGAAACATGGCGCTGGGAATGAATGCGAGGGAGGTTTCTGGCCGGAAGTGGGGAAAGAGAGAGACCTTGGCAGCAGGGAGATGCAGAGAGGATCTGGACTCGCAGATTCAAGCAAAGAAGGGAAAAACCCTCCCTGAGCACGTTACTAGCCAGGATCCTGGACGCGGGCGTGACAGAGGTGTCATGACCCATGGGATGCTAAACAAGACACAAGGACTCCGACGGAAGTTCAAGGCGGCAGAGCCATCATTGCAGCACCAGGGTCCCCAAGCCAGCTCGGCCAGCGAGACCCCGAGCTGTCTCTGTGACAACGTTTTATAGGGTGACACCACCACCGCCCCCTATTGTGAAGCCAGCAAGCAGGTAGAGGACACGTTCCCTTAACTACAGGACACGTTCCACCTCGTGGTGGTGGTGGTGGATGGGGAGGTGTCCTTCTGGGCAATGCGCAGGCTGGCAAAGGGGATGTAGGTGGACGCCGTTGGGTCACATCCTCTATGAAGCACAACGACAAAAATGCAGAAATCGGTGCAAGACGTTCATGTTGCGCCCAGAGAAGGGGCCAAGGCCGGGGAAGACGTGGCACAGTGTTGAATCAGGCACACACAGGTAACTCCACAGCCCATTTGCAGAAGTCTGTTGCGGGAGGGCCCGCGTGCCCTCAGGTGGAATCTCCCCCCTCTCCCCCCCCCCCATCCTGATGGAATATATTTTGAGTGTGGGCTGCTCGCTGATTTGATTGCTTTTCCCCTGGATGTGACTTTATTGCCACCATCCATCTACATTCTCCAGCGGCCCCTGATCCAGTGAGGAGGCTTCAAATAAAAAGCTACACGGGCATTTGACTTGCTCCTCGTGTGCCTCTTGTTGGTTATCCGGCACTTCTTCTGGATAAATAGCCATCCCCAGGGGTGCAGAGAAGAAGACAGATATGGGATATGATATTGTCTAATATTTGCAAGCTGCAAGAGGAAATGAGTCACTGGAACAACATCAGCCATGATAACTCAGCTGAATATGACTAAGATGTTAAAAATAAGGTGTTTACAAGGGAATAAACTTCCTGATCCTCCGGCTACTCTCCAGGGATGCAGGAGGGGAGCAGACCAGGGTTCCTGATGTTCCCCCAGTATCATTCTATTCCCCAGCTGCCAGGGCACCCATGGGGGTGCCCATACCTGGGAGGGTACACGTGTCCCCATCTTGGAACTCCTTTCCCTTCGTCTTTCTGCAGGTTTCTAAAGGGGATTGTTGGGGCTATTCAGGGGATCAACCCTCCTTTATATCCATCCCTGGCTTCTCCCGCTTTCTTAACTGGCTCTCAGGACCCTGACTCTTCTTGCTGGTCAGATTTTGAGTGTGGATTCATGCAAATCTGTCAAAGTATCTTGAGCTCCAGGATTCACGTCTTCCACCTAGTGAATTCTCCTACCCAGAATTCTAGTGAATTCTCCTACCCAGAATTCATGGATGGTGCATCACAGATGGTTGTCTCTTATTTTTTTAATAAATAATTATATATATATATATATATTTCACATCTTTGTTTCTCCCACCACCTCCCCTCCCTCCCTGACC
Organism: Uropsilus gracilis; assembly: GCA_004024945.1. NCBI lineage: Eukaryota > Metazoa > Chordata > Mammalia > Eulipotyphla > Talpidae > Uropsilus > Uropsilus gracilis. The sequence continues at coordinate 15,007 of PVHY01019019.1, forward strand.
ACACAAAACAAACATTAGGATAATACCAAAACCAAACAAAGACAGCACTAAGAAAACTATAGACCAATTACCCTAATGAACACAGATGCAAAAATTCTAAACAAAATCCTGGCAAATGGAATCCAACAATGCACAAAAAATGTTATTCACCATGACCAAGTGGGGTTTATCCAAGAGGCATAGGGATGGTTCAACATCCAAAAATCAATTAACATAATCCATCACATCAACAAAGACAAAACCTAAAACCAAATGATCATATCAATAGAGGCAGAGAAAGCATTTGGTCAAGTCCAACACCCATTCATGGTTTCCTCTCAACTTGCCACCACTGTGAACAATATGGGTCCAACATCAACATAAGCTTTTTGGTGGGAACTTGGGTGGGGTTATCTGGCACTTAGCTAACCTTCTTCTGTGCCCTGGAGCTAGCTTTCAGGAGGTTGGCACTATTAAAAGAAATATTTCCAAGATGACTTTGTAGTTAGAGCTTTGCTATGCTTTAAAAAAATTTTAGATAAATAAATTATATATATATATATATTTCACATCTTTGTATTCCCCAGGTTTCACCCATCACCTCCCCTCATTGACCACTCCCACTCACTCAACTTCCCTCTTCCCTTGAGTTGTGTACTTTAGTCTGGTTGTTAGCTTGTTTTGACTTTTCCTCCTGGCCTTTTGCTTGTTTTTCCTATGTACCATATATTAGTGAAACCATCTGGTTTCTGTCTTTTTCTTTCTGACTTGTTTCTGCTAATATGATTTCTTCTAGGTCCATCCATGTTCATTCAAATGCATCAAATTTGTCATTTTTAATTGATGAGTAATATTCCATTGTGTATATACCCCACATCTTTTTCATCCATTCATCTGTTTTGGGACATTTGGGTTGTCCCCATGTCCTTGCAATTATAAATAGTGCTGCCATAAACATCAAAGCACAGATGTCCCTTTGTAAAAGCTTCAGTACAGCAAAAGAGACAACAGATAAAACAAAAAGAAATTCAAGCAAATGGGAGAAAATTTTTATCCTCCACAAAAGTGATAAGGGTTTGATAACAAAGATTCACAAGAACTCACACAACTTAGCAAAAGCAAAACAAGAAGCCTAGTCAAAAAAATGGAGAGAAGAATTAAAAAGACACTTCTCCATAGAGGAAATACAAATGGCCAACATGCTCATGAAAAAATGCTCAGCATCACCAGCAATCGGGGAAATGCAAATCAAAACCACAATGAGATACCACCTCACACCAGTAAGAATGGCCCACATCAATGGGCAACAACAAGTGCTGGATGTGGAGAGAAAAGAACACTCTTACAAGGGTGATGGGGATGTAAACTGGTCCAGTCACTGTAGAAAGCAGTGTGGAGACTCTCAAACTCATGGAAATGGAAATACCATTTCACCCAGCAATCGCTCTTCTGGGAATCTGTGCAAAGGACACCTCAATACTATGCTTTGAGTTTTGTAAGCAAGACGCCTTCTTTGAGGTGTGGAAAACAGAAACCAGACAGCGGTGTCTTTCTTGGGCCTGACTGGGTGAGGCACAGCCTGTAACGGGCACGTGTGTTCGCCGTCCCAGCTTACACATCCCATTGTCTGGGCCCCAGATGTGTGGATGGGTGACAACTGTGAGGAGATGGCAGTAGAAATGATATCCGGTCAAAAGGGGGCAAAAGCCGCTAACCAACAAGCCACAGGTCCACATCACCACTCAGTGCAGTTCAGCAACAGGGTTTACTAAGAAGGAAGTTAACCAGAAAAACAAAGTGCTTAAAGCCACCAGTGACCAGTTATCTGACCCCAGTCACCATTCTCAGTTCAAAAGGTCTCAAAGACACATGTCCAAGATGGCGCCCTTTGCCCCTCCACACCTGAGGCAGGCACCCTGCAAAGTCCAGTTTCTCTGTCTTCTCTTCACTTCTCTCTCTCCAGTGTTCCAAGCTGCTCTGCTTCTCCAAGGCTCTTCAAACTTCTTCCTCAGTTTCTGATGCACAAGTCAGCTTTCCCCATCCCTGGCATCTCCAGGCACCAGCTCACGATGCCGCCTTGCTGCGGTGCCACACTCCCCACACCGGCCACTCTTCTGCCGGCCACCATGGCTCCTCACCACCTCCAGCTCACTCTTCCAGGGGGCTTCCCTGGCCAGGCCATGTGGGTCTATTCTCTCAGTCCGCCATTCTCGTCTCCTTCCTTTTTCTTTTCTTTTTTCCTTCCTTTTATCTCCACCCACTTCCCCCCTTCCCATTTTCTCTTGTGGTTCTTTCAGACCCCGCCCACCAGGGCATCTTGGTGCCTGTTCAGTTTTCAATGATGTCACTATCCTGTATCAGAAGCAGTTTCCCAGGGGTGACCTGAAGGTAGTATCCCCACGCCTTTTCTGCATGTGCGTTTTCATTCGATTAAGCTTAAGATTTATGGACCACGTGGTGATATCCACCCCCTGACTTGGCACGCACCATCTCTGGGACAATTTGGAGGCTCTGATTTCCTCCGGTGAGTTCATCTTTGATTGTGCCTGGAGGCTGCAAGCCCACACACTCACATCGCCCCTTCGATTCCAGGGCCACGCACAGGGGCGATTTGGGTTTGGCTAAGGAGGCTGCCCTCCAGCCAATTGGACCACATGGTTGACTGTCACGCTGGTTAATGCAGGAGGCACTTCCGGGAAAGATGGTCAGTCCCACGAAGGGGACGCTGTTAAAGAACTTCAGCTCAGTGGCCAAGGCTTGTGATGACCATGGTCCTGTCCACTCTAAGCAAGTTGCCTGCTGGATCAGGGTAGTGCAGACACAGAGATCCCCTGAGCAACATCTCCTGGCGGGGGTGACCGGAAGTCAGCAGAGGACAAGAAACTGGCCTTTCACGCCATCTTCTTCTGGGACATGTCCTAGAAAGAGACAGATCTGAGAAGCCTCGCCTCACACAGGGACCCAGCACCGTCATACGAGAACCCAGATTCGAATTTTCTATTCTCATGGAAACTCAACTCTGAGGATTTTCTGGTGCAGAGAGGGAAACCTGGACAACCACATGTCCTTTCACATGGCTCTCGGCCACGAGCCCTCCCCTGAGAGAGATAGGGGTCTGGAAAAGACGTGGTGGGATGTGTGGCTCCGAGAAACTGCTTCCTAGAAATGGAGTGGAGAGCAGAATGCAAGGTGGGGCTGATGGCAACATTTCGGGGAGACGGGACTTAGACAAACTCCCAAGTGGCTGAACCCAGATCTCTCTGGCATTTCAGCCCCAATAGTTCGGCTGCCTGGGAGGAAACCGGACTGGGGTTTCAGGGACCTCACATTTTTTTCTCACTGTGACCCAAGATCTCTTAATCATTTCCCCCTACCCCCAATTATATTGATTTATCTATTTATTTCTTTTCTAATAATTTTAAGATTCATCGTGTTGCTCTCTCCCCTGGTATTTCATCAGCCACTCCACTTTGCAGCATTTTAGCAACAGCTTTTCCCTGTCATAAACGCGGCCAACTGTCTGCCAAAACGGAATCATAAATAATTATTATGGGAGTGACGGGTCTACTTTGAAAAAACACGAAAGGCCTCGAAACCTGGAGTTTCCTGCCCCACAGAATGTGCAGGGAAGAAATGAGCATCAGTAATCACTGTCAACAGCCGCTTGTAACGAAGAATTGAATCATTTATCTGTCCAGCGTGTGGAAATTATCATCATCGTCTATTCCGCGGCGAGGCCGGCCCGCAATTTATGTTATAAAAATAATAAGATATGAGGCTTTAATAGAAATCCCTTTTGTTGTTCTACCTGGACGTAGAGGGCTGCGGTCCCGGACACAGCCTGCGCCCTCGCTGAGTGGCTTTTCCTCCTCCTTCTTCTCACCAGCCTAGGAACGAGGAGCTTGCTGATTATAATTATGAGATGCCCTTTCCTTACCTGCTTCAAGGAGGCGTCCCTTTGTGGCCGGCCAAGATAATGCCCGAGCAAATGAGTTCTGAGCACTGAATAATTGTAACTGTCCCAGCAGCCCGTGATCCTATTATCAGGACTGGAAGTTGCTACATATCCATCATGTCTTCATGGAGCGTCTTTGCTTTTGTTTTCCCTAAACTTGCCGATTTTAAGGTGAGGCCAGGGGATGCCAAGTCCCTCTATGGACTTGACCTTGAACCTGTGAGACTCTTTTGGATCCTCCGGGGGAGGGGGGGGAAGGGCTCTGAGAAGGAGACACTTACATGCTTGGAAGCGCTTAAGAATGGGGTGTCAACTGTTCTTTCTCTGCCTTGGGGTAAGGCTTCCTGCCTTAGCAACGAGGGTTTGGAGTCCGGGCTATGCAGAGAGGAAAAAATAAATGCAGTTCACCGCTTGACAGAGAAGACTTTTTGGAAGCATAGGGATGGCTGGGGACAGTGGCTCCAGGACATCATCTAGAAGGTTGGGGGATGGCAGGCTGATGGCAAGATAGGACAGTCATTCCCAGACCAGTCTGCTCACTGTCACTTCTGAGCTGCCATGTGCATGGACCAAAACTACGCTCAGATCATTCAAAGGTGTCAAGGAACTAGCTCCACCTCGAAAAATCTTGCAGTGACCTAGAAACGCATCCGGGTCATCGTCTCACCTGTCACAGCAACTCCATCCAGTTTCAAGACTTTTTTCCTTGCTAGTTAAATTGTAGATGAAAGGACACTTAGTAGGGAATAATCACAAAGAACCTCCCACAGCCAACATCATAGTGGATTTTCCTTTTCTGAAAGAGATCAGAAATTAGCCCAAGATGCCCTGACGTGGACTCCCACTCAGTACTGTATGGGAAGTCCTAACCAATCCATTAAGTCCACAGTGAGAAGTAGAGATATTCAGATTAAAGAGAAAAAACAGGAATATACCTATTCACTGAAGAATGAGTTTTTACATAGGAAAAAGTAACACAGGGATCTTGAAAAAAACCTAGAACTAAAGAGCGAGTTTAGCTAGGTTGCAGAATTAAAAAAAAATGAACATCCAAGTGATTGCATTATTTTCGTATAGACTAACAATGGACTAACAACTGTAAATATTTTGAAATCATGCCCTTTTTTACAATAGCTTCGCATATGAAGCCACATTAATAAATCTTTTAGCAAAGTGTGCAGGATTTATATGTTAAAAATGATAAAGGCTAATGAATGAATGTGATCAGAAAGCTAAATCAGTGAGAGACCAAGTGTGTCCATGTAGCACCAGTCAATATCGTCTCCACGTCAAGTCTCCCCAAACGGATTCACAGGTTTAATGTGATCTGGATCAAAATCCTCGCAAGATTCTCTGCAGATACATACTAGATAGTTTGGAAATGTACATGGAAAAGATGAAGAAACTAGTAGAGTTGAAATGATTTTGAAAAATAGAGAAGTTGAAAGACTCACGTTACCTGACTTAAGATGTACCACAAGGCGATTGGAGTCCAGATAATGTGGTAAGCTGGACACCAACAGAACAAACTAGAACATGCAGAAATGTGACGGTGAGCCTATATATTGTGCATTGGTTTTTGAATTGTTGATGAAAATTCACTAGAGATGGGGTAGTCTTTTCAGCAAATGATACTGAAAAACTGTACACACACAGATTCCCCCTACCTCAAAATAACACTTGAAAAAACATTAACTCAAAATGTATTACACGCCCAAATATAATACTAGGTTAATACCATATAATACTATAATCTCTCAGAATGAAATACAACTAAATCTTCATGACCTTGGTGAAGCAAAGATTTCTGATATATGATATCAAACATGTGAGACAGAAAAGACAAAATAAACAGAAAAAAAAAAGGTGGGCTTTATACAAAAGAAGCTTGTTTCCCTATGAAGAACATGAAGAGAATAAGACAGCAAAGTGGGAGACATTATTTGCAAATCACATATGTCACATAGCACTTGTGTCCAGGATATAGAAAGACCTTTGGATACATAGCAAGAAAATCAACAACCTGATTTTTAAAAATAGGCAAAATACCTGAACTAACTGTACCAAAAAGGTGACATGATAACACATATGCACAAATAAAGGACATCTGACATTAGAAGTCATTAGGAAAATAGAAATATTAACAACTATGACATATGATCCTATACATAGTCACAGGATCAACTAGCATTTTTTACTATTAATCTTTTTTGTTTACATATTTATGTATATATGTATGCATATGTATGTGTATATATGTGTATAAATATATTCCAGCATTGTATTCCCCGGGGTTCTCCCTCCACCAATCACCCCTGAACTTTCATCTTTATCTTCTTGTGCTCCTCTCTTCCCTAATTTCTCCCTACTCTCTCCCCTTCCCCTCTCCTTTTCCCTCCCTAGCTGCTTGCTCCAGTTCTGTTGTTCACTTATTTAGACTTTTTCTTGGCCTTTTTGTTATCACAATGGAGTATTACTTTGCAATCAAAACCAACAAATGGAACAATTTAGGTTGAGCCTAGAAGGAATCCTGTGAGCAGAAATAAGCCAAAAGGAAAAGACAGAAACCAGATGGTCTCACCTAGAGATGGGCTGGAGGAATAGCAAATAGTCAACATTTTCCAAGATGGGCAACGTGCTCTCCAAGTTTCCTGAGAATTCAGAATCACATTGTCCTTAGGAACCAGCAGTCCTAGTCCTCGATATTTACACTAGAGAAACAACAGGAGAGTTTGTTGTACGTGGATGTATAGAGTGAATGGCCTCATCTGAAAAGACCCAGCCGCCCTTTGGAGGGTAGGATGAGTGAGCCAAGTGGAACCCACCCATAAGGGGTTGAGATTCAGAAATAAAGTGGGGCAGATCGCTGTCGTGGACAATGAGGGTAAACCTTGATTTGGACCAGGAGCCTGATTACTAGAGATGGTGCATCAGCGTTCCTTTGACAGGTCTCTTAAAATGAGACCCAAAGGGGAAAGGTCATGGCCCATATCACACCGCAAGTTTACATAGTGTTAGTACCCAAGCCAGTGACACTGAAGCAAAGCATGGCCCACCCCCACCCCCGAGCTGCTTGGAGATGTCATCACTCTGACATCCAGGAAAAGGTGGAACGCTCAGAACAGAGAACAAGTCAGCGGGGTGGGAAGGACTGAGCATGCAGATGGAAATGGGAAGAATCCTTTGGGTTCTTGAGCGTGGTTCCTCCTCCTCCCACCAACACAGGAGAATATGTGCACATTAAAAACCCTAGCTCTGTGCACTGAAACAAGGGAATTGTACTGTATGTAACTCTCACACTGCTGGTGGGAGTGCAAAGTGGCCCAGCCACTGTGGAAGGCTCTATGGAGGACCCTCAAACTACTGAAAATGGAACTCCCATTCGATCCAGTGATTCCACTCCTGGGACCCTACCCAAAGGACACCAAAACACTCATTCAAAAGGACACCTGTACTCCTGCATTTACTGCAGCGCTATTCACAATAGCCAAGAAATGGAAACAACCCAGATGCCCCAAAGTAGACGAATGGATCAGAAATCTGTGGTCTATGTACATGGTGGAATTAGTATTCATCAATCAAAAAAGACAAATGTACGTCATTCGTGGTAACATGGATGGAGCTAGAAGGAATCACGGGAGCGGCAATAAGCCAGAAAGAAAAAGAGAAATATGGGATGGTCTCACTTATCAGAGGGATTGAGGGAAAACAAACACACAGACCAAAAAAAAAAAAAAATTAAAACTAGCTGTCAGCAGAACTGAAATACAGGGGTGGGGGGGCTTGGGGGTGGGATGGGCACAAAAGATGAAAATGATGGTAAGATGATGGGAGAGTCCTGGGGCTGACAACGATGTAAAAAAATAAATAAATAAATAAATAAATAAAATAAATAAACAACAACAACAGCAAAACATAGGAACACATTCATTTTGCAACGAAGCAGGGAAAGATCCATCAAACTAAAGCGGATTCTTGGCAGGCCCCATGTATTACCCATCCGCAGGCCAAACTCTCCCATTGAAACTCCTGCTTTGACAAGGAGGCTGATGAAGAGACAGTACTTCAAAATTCCTTTGGATTGGGTTTCTAAAAATGAGGCCAGAGAGGGAGAACAAACCACCGAAGTCACACAGCATGTGGGTGCAGCCCCAGCCACCACGTCCATCAGCCTCGCCCCCACTTCTCACACCTGTAGGAGCAGGTGTGCAGGTCTGCTTGTGTGACGTGAATTATATCACGCTAGACTCAGATTTTTGAGAAAGAAGAATGTGGGCGAGAAACGAACCCCAAGAAGGGTTAACTCCTGATGGCTCAGCATTTACAAGAAGCGGTAAACACGATGACCCGAGAATCGGGGGGCAACGGACGCAGGAAGATTTAACTGTTGAAATAATTCTGTCAAAAAAATCCGCGTTGTTGCAGGGAAGGCCGTAAGCTCGGGCAGCCCCGGCAGACGGGCCTTGCAGGCTGCTATTGATTCTGGAACAATCTTGCCCATGATAAATGAGCATGTGCTTAGAAGAGGATTCAGTCACGAGCGCCCCCAGATCAATCAGCTTGTCAACAGGCGGACGAAATTCAATTTTTATTCTTAGTAAACTCTTATTTGGTGGCAGACCATCGTTTCAGTGGAAATTGCTTCTTCAGAGCCGAGGGGCAGGCATGAGAACGTGGGGAAAGAGAATCTTTGCAGAGCATGCTCAAAGTCAAGATTTGGGGCGTAGGAGTGGGGGACCGCACCTCCAACCCCAGCTCACCTTCTTTGGCCAAAGGGACTGGCCAGGCCAGGTTTGTGCCCAGCACAGAGTGGGTTTCCCCCCCACTACTGTCTGAATCAGCCAGTGTGGAAAGCACTCACTCACTGGGCCGGGCACCCCGGGATTCGTAGGGGAAGCTGGGGACCCCGAGTATGGCTGAAATAAGTTCAGATGAAGAGCTTAATTTTTAATCGAAGTTTTTATTAGTAAATATGTTTTTCCTCTTTTCTTTATTATTTGTACATATATTTATACACACACACACACATATATATATATATATATATTACATCATTGTCTACCCCATGGTTCTCCCACCACCTTAACACCCCTGAACCAGCTTCATCTCTTGTGCTCATTCCTCCCCCAATTTTACCCTCCCCCCTTGCTCTGTGCTTCAGTTCTGCTGACAGTTTTAAACTTTTCCTATCCATTGTTTGTTTTTTATTCCTCTACCCCTCCTATAAGTGAGATCCTCCCTCATTTCTCTTTTTCTTTCTGGCTTATTTCCACTCACCTGATTCTTTGCAACTCCATCCATGTTGCTGCAAATAATATCAGTTTGTCTTTCCGACTGATGAATGATATTTTATCTTGTACATAGACCACAGCTTCCTGACCCATTTGTCTGTTTGGGGGCATTTGGGTTACTTCCATATCCTGGCCATCCATTGTCAATAGTGAAAATCAGCAACTTTCTATGGTTGAACTAAACAACTCTTCTCCTTTTCCTCCCATTTTCACAGTCACCCCAAGAAATGAATCTAAGGGCTGGGGCTCTTCACTCCCAGACCAGCTTTTCACTCCCAGACCAAAGTCCCTCCCACCCTTTCCTGGAGCCTCTCCTGAGAGAGGGTGAGCAACACCCTGCAGCTGTAACCCCGAGTCTGCACCACTATTTGGGGCCTACGTGGAGCGTGTCATGAAGCACTGGGTGGGAGTCCCGTAGTGCCAGAACAGACACAGAGAAGTGCAATCCTAACCCACAATGCCAAGCATGTTCGGTGCTACTGAGTCAACATACAAGGGACAGTGTGCGGACAGCCCATGGCAGGGGCCAAGGTGACCGGGGTACCCCAAAAGGGACCCCAGAAACCTGATCCTAAATGTAGATGTGCGAGGTGCGAGGGAGGTAGAAGGGAAGGGGGCAGGACCTGATATGCCTCTTCTGCTGCGGACTCTGTTTCCATCAGCTGTGATTCCATCAAGGACTCCCCTGAGCTGTCTCACCCAGAGCCTATGGCACGCAGGGGACAGGGAAGGCGAGGCACCCCCTGTCTCCAGGTCTCCAGGGCAGGAATCAAGGCCAGCAAGAGAGTTGCTGTAGCTTTTCTGCTTTGAAACAATAAGAGATTGACTGGTTGTTCCTCCAACACCTCCAGAGGCTGTTCCCACCCTGTCTCAGGGTCCTCTGCTCTCTGCTGAGTGTTCATCACCCCAGAGGAGTTCATCACCATCCATACCACCCTCAGCCATCCCATCCAAGAGGGAGCCTGTTCTCTGAGCAGAGGGTCAGGAGTTCTCTGCCATCCAGGGGGTGGAGGCGGCATTGAAGACACTTACAGGTATCTCCTCCATTGCCCCCATGCTGATTTGGAACACGCTGAGAGGCAGAGAAGCCTCACGTCAGCAACTGGGTGGACAGTCCTCCGTGGTCCTCAAAACATTGGGGGGAAGAGATGGAGTTCTGCCAAGACCAAACTCAAGGGAGCCACATGCCAACCTGGGTCAGCTTCCCGGTTGTGGCCGTCCAAATGAGCCTGTTCACGGGAGAAGACAGAGAAAAGGCCTCCTAGAACATCACGCAGCATGTACCAGGCCAAGGCCCTGGTGTGGTGGGAGCATCTTGGGTCAAGATTTGAGGCTCAGCCTGTATCTTGCCAAGCCTTGTTCACACTTACCTCTGGCCCACAGCACAACGCACATGTTTTGGGGGGGTAGGGGAGGCTCTTTTACTCTTTCCATCAGCCACACTCAAGTCTCATATGTTCTTATCTCTCCTTCTTTCCAATAAAGGGACGTCTAGTAGCTTCCCATGCAAAAAAGAATAAATCAAAACTGGTTGGGTTTATTCGAAGAAAGAGTCTTGAAGAGACAAATGTGATGAAAGCTAAATTCATGTTGAATGGTCAGTGTTGTTTCCTTGGTGTGGAGATTTGTAGGTTGAAATGTTCAGATACATGTAAATGCAGGGGGGCTGGAGGTGGGTGCTGGGGAGGAAGAGTAGAGATGAGGAGGGAGGTGTCCATGCTAGGAGCTGCAGCCCCCTGTCAGTGGACAGAAGCTGGCACTGAGAAGGAGGAGGATATGCTATCTCCGCAGGCAAGGGCAGAGTTCACCCAGGGAGGCTGCTGTATTCCACTAGGTGACTCAGGGATCGAGGCGTGGATTGGCAAGGACGGAACATCATTGGGTTTATCAGATTGACTTATGATTTGAAATGCTTCCGTACACAGAACATAGGCCTCCTTGGCCTCCTTTCCCTGGCAAAGATTACAGGTGGACCTGCAGTGTTGGTGTTGCTCACATTGTCCTTTGCCGCCTGCACCGGGGCCCCCAGCCAGTCCCAAACACTGACCACCTCCCAGCAAGAGGCGTCAGATGTTCGTCTGTCTGGAGTTTTGGGAGTTTGTATTTAAAAGCCCGCACCCCGGCCTGGTGGTGGAGGCAGAGGGGAGCCAGGGCAAAGCAGGGGCCATGGTCATCTGGGAGACTCCCAAGTGGGCGGCGTTCTGGATCCAGCCACAGCTGAAGAGAAGAGGCCAGAGGAGTTTGCTTACAGTGACTGTCTCTGCTCTGTGAACAAATCTGCCGGAGGAAAGTAGTAGGTCAAGAGGATCCTTTCAAGAGCCTTGGGGAGAAGGCAGCCCAGAACATTCTGACGGCCACAAGGCACGCATCTGTGCACAGGCTGGATGGGAAAGCTATAAACACGGGTGGGCACAGCTGACCAGCCTGGATTAACTGTGAGTCGCTGCCATGGACTCCTTGAACACACCCAGAGAGACGAGAACAAGCACAGGCTTGGGAAGTGGGAGTGTCCAGCATGGAGATGCATAATGAAAAAACCAGCAGCGTCCTTGACTCCTGAGGAACCATCGAGCTGGAGAAGTCAGCGCGCGTAATGGACCCAGTGATGAGCTTCCCAAATGGGTCATCAGAGCCACCAAGTCACTGGGTCTCTGATGCCTGAGGGTGGCAAAGCTGGAACAGCTGCTGCTCTGGCAACAAGGAGGCATAGCCAGCCCAAGTAGTCTTCAAGGTCCCCTTCCATGTTCAAGGTCACCTACCATGTTCAAGGTCACCTACCATGTTCAAGGTTATCTTCCATATCCAAGGTCACCTTCCATGTCCAAGGCCACCTTCATGTTCAAGGTCATCTTCCATGCCCAAGGTCACCTTCATGGTCAAGGTCATCTTCCATGTCCAAGGTCACCTTCATGGTCAAGGTCACCCTCCTTGTTTTTGCAGACATGCATCCTGGGGCACCTGGAACCAAAATTAACACACAGAGCCTGGGTGACTTATTGGGCAGCGGGCGAGCAATGAACTGAATCCACCTGGCACAGGCAAAGCAGGGGAGCACCATCTCCTGGTTCCTCGCAGGCCTCGCCTGGCTCCTCCAGCCCTGGCAGACAGCCCTGCTAGCCAAGACAGGGACAGATTTGTTCCCTGTCATGACTCACTCCTCCTTGGCTGCTCAGAGCCTGCCGGGGGGAGGAGGGGACAGCGAGACAGCTTCTGTCCGCCCAGCACTTGATAACTGTGATGAAGGATTTCCAGCTCTCGGCACATGGACTGAGCCAAGAATACCATGAGCTGAGCTGTGGTCAGTGAGACTCCTGATGCTCAAAGATGCTGCGTCTGCACGAAGGCATAGAAACATCTAGAAGCTCACTGAGCAGAGCTGAGCACCCAGCTGGGAGAATCCGGGCTGACCGGCCAGGAGATGACGGTGACCTGGGGGAGCAGGAGACTGCACAGGATGGTGGTGTGCGGTCACCTGAGTCTGGGGAATGGCCTGGTTCATCCTCTGGACCCCAAGTTAGGGATACTCTGTGCTGCCTGGTTGATCTGTGCGCTGACATGGCTAGGAGTGGCCTTCTGGTTTGCCACTAAGTGCACTTGGCCTTTCCAGTGTGATGGAGTCGCTTCAAACTGGAAGTCACAAGCAGAGACCCCCCCAGTCAGAGAAAATGCTAACTTCTATCTGTTCCTTAAGCAAAAAATAAGCTGTTTAAAGAAGCTGCTTAAGAAATAAATAAAAGCCGGGCATGGTGGTGCGCGCCTTGAACCCCAGCCTACAAAGGGAGGTCAAAACTAGGAATTGCTTGAGTCCATGGGGGTTTGAGACCCACCTGGGGCAACATAGTGAGGCCTAGTCTCAAAAACTAGCTGGGCATGGTGGTATGTGCCTGTGATCCCAGCTACCTGGGAGGCTGAGGCTGGGGATCGCTTGAGTCTAGGGTACCCTGGGCAATGTGAGTCTGTGGTTCCCTGGGCAACATAGTGAGACTTAGTCTCAATAAAAAAGGAAGGATGGATGGAAGGAAGGAAGGAAGGAAGG
>PVHY01019020.1:0-28163 GCA_004024945.1 Uropsilus gracilis
TACTGTAGAAGGCACAGCTCTTAACATTTATTTTCACAGCTTGAGTTGTTAATCTGATGACACTGTTTTATTACAATGACAATATTTCCATTACATTAAATGATGCTTACTTGGGTAGCTATACTGAAATCACTAGCAGGTACTGAGACTTCCACAGGGGGTCTGGGGCTTTCTATGGATCCTGAAGCTCTTAGTTCCCAAACCAGATGCCCCGGGCATCAATATGGCAATTAATAAACACAATGAGCTGTTATTCATATTTATGGAATGAAACAGTAACTTAATCCTCATTTTAGAAAAACTAATTGTTAAATTCCCATTATGAATAAAGACCATTTAACATATTGATATGAAAATGACTTGTAACAGTGTGGTGCAAAATCTTTTTTATTTCCAAATTTTCCTTCTAACTTTTTTCCTTATATTTTTTTATTTTTGCTAATTAATATATGCAAGTTAAAAGTCACTTTTGTAATGATAACTATACTTATTTATAAAGAAACTGGGAAGAAAGTAAGGGAAGTAATTTGTAGTGACCTATAAGTGTCTGGCTGGATATAGTTACCAAATCTCTTACTAGCCCCATTTTCAGAAGTTTCAAATGCTAGGTGGTTCAGGGAGAAACTGGTGTGCTGGACTCCTAATTCATGCTCTCTGCTCTGTAATGTGTAGCTCCAACATGAATACATCAAAGTGAAAAACACACAATGCAATGAAAACAAATGTTGTTTCAATTAACCATGTTAGCAAAGTACAATTCTTATATACTTTCTAATATCAAAAATAATTTAAACAATTCACCAAGATGACACTCTTGGTCAGTTAGTTTATGGGTACTCCAGTTTCAGAACATTACTGAGTTATATGTTTAATCAGACTATATATGACATTATTTTTTAATAATGACTGTTTACATGTCTTAAACTCATCAGATTCTCTTTGTTTCATATGACTGCTAGTGTTTTATAACTCTGAATTTCTTTAAAAAAACTTACTTTGTTATTCTTCTCCTAGCTTCCTTTTATCATATAAAAATATGTGACCTTCAGAGTAAAATAATAACTAGAGACAGTATTTATCAAATTTCAGGTCTGGGACCATCTTTCAGTATTCAACAGAGTCATCAAGAAGTTTAGTGAGCATTCATAGAAAAGAAGACGAAAGATGTGTAAGGAAACACATATCCCTACTTAAATTTTCTTCCAGGTTTCAGGAGTCACTTTACCTTCAGCAGCACTGTCCCAAAGTGCTCTGTAGAACAAAAAAGCAGCAATGGTATCCTAGAATAAATGTCTTGACAAAGAGCCCTTGATCCTTTGAGTGGAAATATGCAAGATTAAGCAGGTATTTTAATGCAAGATTATCTGGTGTTTTAAGTGTTAATACTGGAATATTTTGAATCTCAAAGAGAATGGGAGAGAGATCCTATTTAGGTCTACTCTCAGGAGTAGAGGTTTCTGAGTTATAAAATTGCCAAAGGAAACAAAATTTTTTTCACAGGAGCTACCCAGCACTTGGAGCTGAGTATTGCTGCTTCTGGAAAACCAGGAGTGTATGGTAAAAAGAGGCAGCAAGTAACATTAAGAAAGGAGATAGAGCTGAGTTCAGGTAAACAAGCAAGCAGGCCCCAGAATCAATGCTTTTCTACAAAGATACCTGAAATAAGAAGGTCCTGGGACAGAGACAGAGGGACAGAGACAGAACTTCCTGTTCCCTTAGGTTAACTTGGCTGAACAAATCACCATAAATTTCCTTGACCCTTTGTTTTTCATCCTCTCTACATCCCTGAGCTGTCTCTTTATAGCTTACCAAGTTACCAGACAGAACTTCTTTTTCTTCTTCTTTTTTTTTTTTTTTTTTCAGAATTGAATTACAAATCTTGCAAACTGCAGGAGTTACAGACCCTGAGACCAGATTGTTTATAACTGGAGGTGCAAGTATATGCATACATGCATACAATCTCCATAAGATGTTAACAACTACTGAATGATCGGTGCCACAATTACAACAATAAATGAATTTTAGCTAGCTCCAATCTCTTTGTTTTGTCAGCCAATAAATTTCATTACTTTATTCACAAACACCAATCCTTACACCTATATAGATCCAAGGCCTAACAACTCAGAGAGCCTCTGGTGCCCAGATATCCCTGGAGCACTGTCCCTATTCTTGTTATTTAATAAATCAACACTGTCTATGCCTGTCCTCACCTGTCTGCGGAGTTTTCTTTTCAATCTTGACTAGAGGGTCTCAAGAGACTATCATGGGTTTAGGATCATGCAGCCTTCATTCATCCTTCCATTTAGAGTAGGTAAAGCAGTGGAAAAAGCTGGTTCACTCCAGGCATATCCACTTCCATTGTCAAAGAGTAATTAAGAACTGAAGGAACTCTTGGTCCCCTTCTTAGTCCATTGTCAGACCACTTTCTAGGCTTTTGACCCTTGATCTCAACTATATTTTTGATCACTCACAGAAACTCATAGTCAATCAGCCATGCTCCAAAGAGAACTCACAGGCCTGGAAATCTTAACGTCTAAATTATTTATCATACTTAGCAATGTAATCACCAAAATTAACCATATAGATTGCTCCACTCAATATTCTAAGTTCAATAGAAATATAAAAACTGTCAACTACTAATTTTATTCTACATAAAACATTAACATGAATGAGTAGAAAAACTGAATATTTAAACTCTGAAGTAGTTGTGGAAACTGTCACCAGCACACTGTCAGCTTTAAATGTAAAATGAAACTAAATATTTCAATCTACTGATTTAATTCTACAAGTTGGCACCTTTGATGTGTTTTAAATTTTAAATTACACATTATACATACATATATTATAATATACAAATTATATTCTAGGTCAGACCATAATCAGTTTTTCTGGAACCCTTCACATTCTTCCATATGAAAGGGAGGTAAAAGTAAGAAATCTAACATTATACCCTCATATTTGACATGTAGATCATCTAAACAGAAAAGCAATCAATACCCAAAATTAAATGCTTCCTCTAATTAATAATCAAGTGATTGTTGTGGTCTTCCAGGAAGGGAAAATATAAAATAATATTTACAATTAGGACAATAAGAAAACTTTACTTGTTTTAAGTAAAATCTCTTATTTCACTGTGGGACTTTAATAAATTAATCCTTGCCTGTGTGGCATTGACTGTTAATATATTTATAGCAACACTGTGATACCCAGTCTCCCAAACCCTCTGTTTTCTCATGCTGACCAAGTAAAATGTAGGAATTATTACAAAATGGGAATAAGTCAAGAATCAGTTTTATAGTTTGCAAAAAGAAAAAGGAGAAAACAGAAACAGATTCAGAGAGGTAAAAGTGTAAAAGTGTGGTGGGCATGAAGTCAGTTGGAGTGACTGGATGAAAGAGGAGAGTTTGGGGGCCACCACAGTTCCTGTTGGGTAACCAAAAGTAAAATATATGTCCAGACAGTGTAGTGGGTATGTTCTGTTATGCTTAGAATTGATTATTCTTTTCTTTTGCTCTTGATGGACTCCATAAAAGAAGCCAATTATTCTGTCACAATGTTGCATGGTACTTAATTTCTCAAAGGTAGGTATACTTTATACCCTGTGTCTTTTATTAAGGAGTGTAAAGAGGTATCACCATAGAATCTTTCACTGAGTAAAATAAATCACTTTGTTTTTCAAGAGAAGGCTAAAGTGAAACAACATAATTAATTTTCTAATTATTCTTTCCTTACTGACAATTAATAGTTACTCAATGTTGAGTTAATTATCAACATAAGTAATGGGGAAAATATAGCATCGTGAGTTAGAAAACATATTGCCATTAATTAATAATTGTATGAATTCTATACTTATTATCTAAAAACATACACTTCTAGCCTCAATATATGAATCTTAATATTTTCCTTATTCATCCCAACACTGCAAATTCCTTGAGACCAGTATCATGTCTATATCAATTCTGTTTTCTACAATAGCATTATATTTACAGTAGATTTTCATTACATGACAAGTGAAACAAGAGGAGAAAGAAAACCATTTATGAAGGACATACTTATTAAAGTTTACCAAAAGGCCATCTCTGTTATCATTTTCAAATTCAATAAAAATAGTCCTAAAAGTGATTCACCCATATTGATGTTGCTATTTACAAGTCACTTTACTCAAAATAATGACAATCTTTTCAAATGTTTGTTTTTCTTTAAAGTAAGTCATATTTAATACATATTTCATATTTACTTGCCACTTAATATTTTTAGTTTGGGTTTTAATAAGCAAATTGATAATATTAATTACTAATGAATGTTTTGCAATAATATAAAGCATGTATTTACCAAGGAAAAAAAGGGGCAATTATCTACCTCATTGCAGGTCATTTTAGATGGCATCACCCATTAGGCCTGTTCAGTAATAACCTATTCATTATACTAATATTCACTTCATGTAATGTGAACTTCAACATGAAATACCAATCATGAAGAGAAATGGTCCTCATTGTCTATGCGTTATTGATTGGAGCCTCAACTTCTGTAAAGGAATTCTGATACTTACAGGTCTGGTTTTATATCAGCACAAAGCAGACCCTTATCTCCAAATTTCTTCAAAAGCGTGTGGGCAAGATCCATGTTTTCACTTTCACTACTGCTCTCAGAAAGACAAAAAAGCGGGGGGGGGGGCATTAATATAATGGATGAAATCACAGAAACACAGTCTGACTTCATAACTCACCCTCTTCCAGCCCAATCAGGCAAATGAGTCTCAGTAGCTCAGATAAATCAAATATTTACATTTTATGGTAGAGTCAAGCTAATAATAACATTTTAAAACTGCTTAAGAAGATAACTGCCACCAATATGCATGTTTATGTGTTTTCATGCAGTATATTATTTTTCTCATCTTTTCACTTAACATTCACTTAATATTACCATTTTTTTATATTCTATATGACTTTAAAATTGAATTCTAAAGACTGCATTCTATTTATCATATTAACACATTAAAACCTATACAAATATTCTCTTAATGTTGGAGTTCTGTTTTGGTTAGAATATTTGTCCTACTAGATGATATCATCATAAACCAATACTTTATTCATATCTGGTTTCTCTATGTGAATAATATTTAACATTTTATAATAAAAAGTCCTTAGAGCAGAATTCTATGTATCTTCAATACACATCTAATTAAAACATTTTTTACTGACACAATCTCAAAATCAATTAGTAGTTCAAGTAGCATTGCTGAGAACGAAGGTAACAAGACTAAATGTCCTTATTGAAGACACATCAGTCATAAGATATTCACACTATTCACCTAGCTTTTAATGAGGTGTAAATGTAAGCTCCATATTAAATTTTATATATGAACTGTAAGAAACATCCTGATTTTAGAAAATGTAGAGGATAAGACATAAACATCTCTCACTCAAAATTGGACTGACTGGGAATGAACTAATTTCAGTTTATTAAAATTCAGATATAACATTTATGAAAAATATTTATTATTTTCTAGAATTTACATCACTTATACAAAATACTTTTGAGTAGACAATGTTGAAAATACCCCAAATTGAATAAAAAATCATTGTTAGCACAATAGAGTATGTATATGTAAGTGGTGAACTCAACTACTTTGGAAAGATACAGTACACCAAAAAGCATGTACATACATGATTTCTATAAAAGATGTTTAGAAGTAATGTACAAAACCTCAGTAAGCACAAATTTTCTGATTTCTTTCTTTGTGTGAAAAGTTGACTTCCAAATGTTTGAATTTCTACCAGTGTTCAAAATTAGGGAGGTATTAAGCTTGCTGCACCCCAACATCCCAAGAGTACAAGTAGACATTCAGTGTGAGGAAGTGTCTATATTTTCACAGCACTGTCATCTATATAAATAGGTACTTGGCAGAAAGAGTGCTGATTGCCCTCAGTAAGTCTAACAATCAACATGTCTCCTCTGCTCAGAATTTATCAGTGGCCATTTGTTTCATGTGAGCCTTAAAATAGTATTTAAATCCTCCCACACTCCCACACTCTTCAGGCCTTAAAACCTTGGTCCAATTCCCAAATATACTCCCAGAAAATACACCCTATCCAGGGTAACCTGACAGAACACTTTCTGATTTGATTGATCTGCCTTCTGCTCTCTCTGATATTGCACCACATTTATATTCTACTTGATCAAATATGACAGACACCTCCAATTATGAAGCTCCCATAAGTTCCTCCTCTGCCTCTCTTTTCTCCCCCAAGAGCCAGATAACATCTCTTCCTCTAATCTCTTTACAATTGGTTTCTCCTCATCATATCACTGCAATAATCTATGAGAGACAGAGCATAGGACTTAGAACCATAGTTAGAAAACAGAAGGTTCTCATAATGTTTTAACAAATTGTGTTAGTGAAGCCAAGGTTTTAAGATTAAATTGCTCTCAACTCTGGAGCACAAAAGGGAAAAAAACGTATTTAAACTTTCCTTTGAGACCTGTTATCACAAACAACAAAGCATGGAGACTTATTTGCCACCACACAGTGCAAACATATGCAGACATGAGTACCCTCGAGCAACCCCCCAAGTTGGCTAACTTCTGGGAGAGAGGAAGGGAGCAATCTAGAGGCAAGAAGACCACCAATAGAAATTTGAAACTCCAATTATTTGGGGAGGGAGAGAGCCTCTCATGCTTCTCTGTGTATTGCTTGTCCTGCACATAAATTTCAGCTAACTTCAAATTTGTCTGATTTTAACCCAGTCCTTAGTCAATAAAATCTAACACCTTTGTTTCAGCCCAATTACCCCAACCATATTCTGCTACCTCTCCCCAGACAGAGAAGCTGATTTGAGGGTTTTTTTTCTTTGTTTTGTTTTCTCCCTTCTGTCTCCCTTCTCATCAACTTGCATTCATTTCATTCTCTTCATAAAACCCCAAGTTATGATAATCCATTTACACACATGAGTAGTGACCCTGTTGTTGGTAACAATATTATTAACTTGAAAAAGTCATAGCCTTTAACTATTTCTGTCTTATTGGTTTTGCTAATTGGTATTCCCTAACCTTAACCATTCAAAGGGAAACAAGTTTAATGGAAAAGAAAGATGAACTTATCACCCTAAATTAGTGATGCATTTCTGCCAAAGGGAACTTTATTTTCAGTGCAGTAACTGTATAAAATTGTTATGCAAACCACTGCAGCATCCAAGTCTAGAAATAATGATTACTTTTAGAAAAACATAGCTTCTCCACCATATAAAATATAAACTGATGAATGAATCAAAAAATTGCAGTGTATTTAAACTATGGAATATTATTCATCAATGAAAAAAGACAAATTCATGTCATATACAGCAACATGGATGGAGCTAGAGGAAGGAAACATGTTAGCTGAAAAAGAACAGAAAGAAAAAAAATACTGGGTGATCTCACTTATATGTGGAATAAAGAAAAAACAAACAAAAGGCCAAGAAAAAGTTTAATATAACAAACTGACAGCAAAACTAAAGCATACAGCAAGGGAGGAGATGGGGGATGAGCACCAGGTATGAGGATGATGGTTCACAGGTGACATAGTGATGGGAGAATTTCAGGATACAATGATGTAAAAATGTAATATACACACACACACACACACACAATCAGTAAAAATATAAAATAAAAGAACAACTGAGTTGTTTATGGGTACAATAAGAAAGTGAAGGAGACGCAATGTAAGAATAGAGAATCATGAGGGGAAGATTCCCACTCTATTCTTTTCTAGCATCTCCACTACTTTTTCAAAGTTGAATTTATATGGAAAACCCTTAATTTTAATGGAGAGAATTGGGAGCACAAAATAAAAGCTGTGAATTTCAAAGACAAATTCCTAATTCGAGCAGTGCACCACTAAAAAAACGGAGTATCATCTTCTTCCCCCACTAGCGTTCATGACCAATGTGAGTGGTCATTAACTCAGAAAAACAAGGAACACTTCCATCTACACAGATGATCTCCACAACATCTTATTATTTTTCTAAAATTATCAAAATAAATTTCTACTAAAATAAAACTAACAATATGGAAATGTTGTTATTTTCTTTTTAGTCTGAAATTTAAGATTAGAAAATGGGCACATTGCAATCTGCATGGGACATATTCTGTAGTCCCTCATAACAGGATTCCATCTGGCAGGAAAAGAAAATAAAGTACAAAATTTCCTTTGATTCCTAAGTTTCACATAAATTGTGAAAATGGTAACATAGGAAAAGAGAACATAGATACTTCCTTTAAAAAACTTACTCTTCCAAAAAGACTATCCAAAAGATTAACGAAACCAAAAACTGGTTCTTTGAAAAAATGAACAAAATTGATAAGCCCCTTGCAAAGCTCACAAAAGAAAGAAGAGAAAAAATCCTAATAAACAGAATCACAAACGAAAGAGGAGAAATTACAACAGACACAAAAGAAATCCAAAGGATATTAATAGAGTACTACGAACAACTATATGGAAATAAATACAACAACTTGGAAGAGATGGATAGATACTTAGAAAGATACAACTCCCCAAAATTAAACAAAGAAGATATAGAGAACTTAAATAAACCAATCACAAGCAGTGAAACTGAAGAAGTCATCAAAACTCTACCTAAAAACAAAAGCCCAGGACTTGATGGCTTTACAAATGAATTGTACCAGAAATTCAAAGAAGAAATAATGCCTGCGCTTCTAAAACTTTTCCAAAAAATTGAGAAAGAAGGAAAACTATCAAACACATTCTACGAAGCAAACACCACACTCATACCAAAACCAAATAAGGACAGCACCAAGAAAGAAAACTATAGAGCAATATTCTTAATAAAGACAGATGCAAAAATCTTAAAATCCTGGCAAACCAAATCCAACGATGCATTAAAAGCATCATTCAACATGACCAAGTGGGATTTATCCCAGGGACACAAGGATAGTTTAACATCCGGAAATCAATTAACATAATACACCACATCAACAAAGAGAAAAACAAAAACCACATGATCATATCAATAGATGCAGAGAAAGCATTTGACAAAGTCCAGCATCCATTCATGATAAAAGCCCTTGAAAAATTAGGGATTAAGGGAACTTACCTCAACATGATAAAAGCCATCTATGACAAACCTATGGCAAATATCATCCTAAATGGGGAAAAACTAAAAGCATTCCAGTTGAGATATGGAATCAGGCAAAGATGCCCACTCTCCCCACTACTCTTTAACATTTTACTGGAAGTTCTAGTTAGGGCAATAAGGCAAGAGAAAGAAATAAAAGGGATACAAATAGGCAAACAGGAACTGAAGCTATACTTATATGCTGATGACATGGTTCTCTATATAGAAAACCCCCAAAAATACACAGAAAGACTACTTGAAATAATGAACCAGTTCAGTAAGGTGGCTGGATACAAAAATCAACACACAGAAGTCAGTGGCTTTCCTATATGCAAAAAGTCAAATAGAAGAAGTAGAAATCAGAAAAACCATCCCATTCACCATCGCACCAAAAAAAATTAAATACCTGGGAATAAACATAACAAAAAACGTGAAAGAATTATACAAAGAGAATTTTAGAGTGCTCCTAAAAGAGAAGAAGACATAAGGAAATGGAAAGACATTCCCTGTTCATGGATTGGAAGAATTAATATTATCAACATGACCATCTTACCAAAGGCAATTTACAGATTCAATTCAATCCCAATAAAATCCCAATGACATTTTTTAAAGAGATAGAACAAAAATTACTAAAATTCATATGGAATAACAAAAGACCTCGTATATCAAAAAGCCTCTTGACCAGAAGAAAAGAGAATGGAGGTATTACAATTCCAAACTTCAAGCTATACTACAAAGCCATAATAATTAAAACAGCATGGTACTGGTACAAAAACAGACAGTCAGACCAATGGAACAGAATTGAGTGCCCTGAAATAAAACCACACATATACAGTCAACTAATCTTCGACAAAGGAGTGAAAAAGTTACCTTGGAACAAGAATAGCCTCTTCAATAAATGGTACTGGGAAAATTGGACTAAGACATGCAAAAAAAATGAACCAAGAAAACTCCCTTACTCCATGTACAAAAATCAACTCAAAATGGATAAGAGACTTAGAGGTCAGAACTGAAACCATAGCATACATAGAGGAAAACTTGGGCAAAACACTTCATGAATTACAGTTCAGAAATCCCTTTCTAGAAACATCTACAGAAGGCAAAAAAAAAATGAAGGAAAACATAAACAGATGGACTACATCAAACAAAAAAACTTCTGTACAGCAAAAGAGACAACAGAGAAAACTAAAAGATGCCCAACTGAATGGGAAAAAATGTTTGCCCTCCACATGAGTGACAAGGGATTACTAACAATGATCCACAAGGAACTCACACAACTAAACAAAAGCAAATCAAAAAGACCAATCAAAAAATGGGGAGAACTAAAAAGACACTTCTCCAAAGAGGAAACGCAAATGGCCAACAGGCACATGAAAAATTGCTCAACGTCACTAGTAATAAGGGAAATGCAAATCAAAACCACAATGAGATACCACCTTGGACCAGTAAGAATGGCCCACATCCAAAGAACGGACAACAAGAATTGCTGGCGAGGATGTGGAGAAAAGGAACACTACTACACTGCTGGTGGGAATGTAAGCTAGTCCAACCATTATGGAAAGCTGTGTGGAGGACCCTCAAGTTAATGAAAATGGAACTACCATTTGACTCAGTAATTGCTCTCTTGGGAATTTACGCAAAATAGACCTCAATGTGGGTACAAAGGGACACCTGTGCTCGGATGTTTACTGTAGCACAATTTACAATTGCAAGGTCATGGAAGCAACCTGAATGCCCCACAACAGATGACTGGATGAAAAAGATGTGGTATATATACACAATGGAATATTACTCATCAATCAAAAATGACAAATTTGATGAATTTTTAACAACATGGATGTACTTAGAAGAAATCATATTAGCAGAAACAAGTCATAAATAAAAAGACAGAAACCAAATGGGTTCACTAATATATGGGATATAGTGAAAAAATAAACAAAGGACTTGAGGAAAAGTCAAAACAAGCTAAGCATCAAACTGAAGTGCACAACTTTGAGCAGGAGGGAAAAGGGGGAGAAAGGAGGGGAGGGGGGTTAACCCTTGGAATTACAATTTTGTGAAATTTATATATAAATAAATTAAAAATTTTAAATTAAAAAAAATACTTACTCTTAGAAATGGAAGGTAATGTTCAAATGGTACTACTTTTTAAACTCAGAATGATTTTGGATTACATTATATTTATGAAAAACAAATAATCTAGGAGTAATAAAATAAGTTTCAGATAAAAATATAACTACCAAATGAATACCATAATAGAGTGAGTGCCTGCTCTAAATCAACTGAAAATGGCACCATGCAAAGAAATTCTCAACTGCCTCAGAAGAATGAAGAAATAAAAATGGAAGTAGGGAAGAGTGAAAGAGAAATTGTACATAAGCATTTATGGGACACGCATTTACAAAATGTTTTAATATACTCAAATAGAAAGTGAAATTTAAAATAATTAGATAGTAACTGAAAACATTCTACCTGAAGAACAATCAAAGAGAATCAAAGAGTTAAAGAGTTGTCTATAACGCAATTCCAGGTCTGCATATCAAAGGTAATAATGAAAACTTGGAGAAATAAGTCCTCTTTCCCACTTGTGTAGGAATCTGGTCCTTTTCTATATGCATAACTATATGTATAACTAATTTAAGCAGTTAATCAGGCATTATAATTACTGGCTGAATAAAAGAATCAATAATTTCTGGGCCCATAAATTGATGTATATTTATAACAATAATTTGGCAATTCTTTTATGTATATTTATATTTATATATATTTATAACAATAAATATATTGTTAAAAATATTTATATTTATGTATATTTATAACAATAATTTGGCAATTCTTTTTGTGAAAACATTGATGCTTTTTAACCCAAAATCTATTAATGGAATTGTATTAAAATGAAAAATTAGTTGCATAAAATCGTAAGTATTGGGGAGCATTAGCCATCAAAGGAAAATTTATAAGATAAGTAAATAAACCTATAGTTACCCTCAAATAATACTGTTCATATAAATTACAGCACTCTATGCAAAATATTTCTATATAACCATGAAAATGGACATGCAACCTCAATATGATAAAAGTAATATACAGCAAACCCACAGGCAATATCATCCTAAATGGGAAAATACTGAAAGCCTTCAGATTTCAGATCAGGAACAAGCCAAGTGTGTCCACTGTACCACTGCTTTTGAAGAAGGTAAGAGATGAAGATATAAGGAATCCAAATAAAGAAAGAAGTAAAATTATCATGTTTTGCAGACACATGTTAATATATACAGAGAACTCTAAAAACTCTACAGAAAAGTTAATGAAAATAATAAACTGGTTCAGTTAAGTAGCTGGTTATAAAATCAATGAATTAAAAAAATGAGTGACCTCTTACACTGCTGGTGGGAATGTAAACTGGTCCAATCACTATGGAAAGCTGTGTGGCGGACCCTCAAATTAATGAAAATGGAACTATCATTTGAACCAGCAATTGCTCTGTTGGGAATCTACCCAAAAGAGACCTCAATGTGGGTACAAAGTGATACCTGTACTCAGATGTTTACTGCAGCACTGTTTATAATTGCAAAGATGTGGAAGCAACCTAAATGCTCCAAAACAGATGACTGAATAAAAAAAAAATGTGGTATATGTAATGGAATATTACTCATCGATGAAAAATGACAAATTTGATGATTTTATGATGACATGACATACTTAGAAAAAAACATATTAGCAGAAACAAGTCAAAAAAGAAAAAGACAGAAACCAAACGGTTTCACTAATGGGGGATAGGGGAAAAATAAACAAAAGCCATGAAGAAAAGTCAAAACTAGCTAAGCACCAAACTGAAGCACTCAACTTCGGGCAGGGAGGAAAAGGGGGAATGGTGGGGGAGGGATGAATCCCAGGAATTACAATGATGTGAAATTTATTTATAAATAAATTAATAATAAAATAAAATGAATGACCTACTTAAATACAAAATATCAGTCTGAAGAAGAAATTAAGAAAACCATATCACTTACAATTGTACCAATGAAAATTAAATGCCTAGGAATAAACTTAAGAAAAGATGTGAAAGACCTATACAAAGAAAACTATTTAACATCGTAAAAAATGTAAAAAAAGAAGAGACACAAAGAAATGGAAAGAAATCCCCTGTACATGGAATGGAAGACTAACGTTATCAAAATAGCCATCTTTCCAAAAGCATTCTACAGATTCGATATAATTCTAATCTCAAATGACATTCTTTAAAGTAATAGAACAAATATTATGGAAATTCGTATGAAATAACAAAAAAAAAACCTCAAATAGTCAAAGTTTTGCTGACATAAAGAAGAAAGAATGGAGATATTACATTCTCGGGCTTGAAGTTATTCTACAAAGCCATAATAATTAAAACAGCATAACTTGGAATAAAAACAGACACACAGAGCAATGGAACAGAATTTAATGCCCAGAAATAAAGCCATACATGTATGGTCAACTAATCAATGACAAAGGGGGGGGGGGGATGCATATATTGGAACAAGGATATTCTCTTCAATAAATGGTGCTGGAGAAACTGAACTGCTACTTGCAGTCCATTCATTCTTTTGAATGAATTTAGACTATTCCCTCAAACAATCAAAAACACAACTCAAAAAAATAGATAAAAGACTTGGATGTAAGACCTGAGACCTTAAACTATACGGAAGAAGACATGGGCAAAATACTCCATGATCTATATCATAGAAACATCTTTCAAGTCACATCTAAACAGACAGAGAAAATGAAGAAAAACATAAACAGTTGGGACTATAGCAAATTAAAAAGCTTCTGTACAGCAGAAGAGACAATATCCAAATCAATATCCAAACAAATGAGAAAAATAATTTTGCACTCCATTCAACTGAAAAAGTCTGTTATCAAAGATCCACAGAGAACTCACACAACTTCACAACAGTGAAAAACCTATTCAAAAAATGGGGAGAACTTAAAAGGTACTTCTCCAAAGAGGAAATGCAAATGGCCAATAGGCATATGAAAATATGTTCAACATCACATATAATCAGGGAAATGCAAATCAAACCCACAATGAGATGCCACCTCACACCAGTAATAATGGTCTGTATTTAAAAAAAAAAGGCAACAATAAGTGCTGGTGTGGATGTGTGGAGAAACATTCTTACTCTTGGTGGGAATGCAAACTAGTTCAGCCTCTATAGAGAGCAGTGTGGAAAACTCTCAAACTACTGAAAATGGAATTATCATTCAATCTAGCAATCCCACTTCTGGGAATAAAGGACAAAAATACTATTTCAAAAAGGCACCTGTACTCACATGTTTATTGCACCACTATTTAACAATTGCCATGATATTGAAACAATCCAAATGACCTCACACTAACAAAAGCCAGAATCAAAAGCTGTGGTATATTTACACAACAAAACATTATTTGGAAATCAAAAAAGATAAACTTATGTCATCTGTGGCAACTGGGATGGAGCTTGAAGGAGTAAAATTAGAAAGAAAATGACAAATATTGGATGGTCTCACATAAGGGATATAGAAAACAAACAAAAGAACAAGAAAACCTCAAAAACTAACAAACTGACAACAGAACTAAAGCACACAGCAAGGGAAAAGAAGAAAGGGTAAAACTGGGGAGGGATGAGCACAGAGATTAAGAAGAGAGATCACGGGTTAAATGGTTCTGGAAGAACCTTGGGTATACAAAGATGTAAAAAAAAATTAAGAAAAAGAAAAAAAATATGATTAGTAAAGAAAAAAATTAAAATGGGTATGTGACTGCACTGATTTGCAAAAATAGATATAAGGTGTGTTACTGAGTAAAAAAGCAAGTAATAAGAACATTATTGATTAATTGCATTGTTACCAAAAAACCCTCATCTCATGTGTAGTGGAAATTATTATATATAAAGGTGAAAGACTACACCCTGATAGCTTTAGTGTTAGTAGAATTGATGTGATTTAGAAAGATAATGTTCTTTTGGATACTCTATATCTTGCATTATTCTCTTAAGAAACAAGTTTATAAATAAAAATCTCAAAATAATTACAGTTCTTTCATACTTGAGCAGTGTGATAGATATATGAATATTTAGCCAGGAGAAAAGCATAAGCAGACATTCTTGTACATTGACTTGTTCATTAAAACACTTCATCAAAGATGGATGAATGTAGGAGAATAAATTATTAAACCAGGAAAGACAGGAACACAAGATGAAGATGGAGACTTGAGGCATGTGTGCACTTGTACAAACTGACCTATCCCCCTGGGGTGATGTTCACTTAAACTCTGACACCATTGAGCAGAGAAAGAGAATCATCAGTACCAGAAGGACAAAGAAACCTAAAAGAGTATTATGATTTTTCCCTTTGGGTTGGTAGTTCTTTACATCTAATTCCAAACCACAACCATTGTAAAAGTGACACAAATATTATCAAGCACTCAGCATCTACCTAGTTAGTGAATTGTTTTAATAAAGGTATATATTAAACTAAACATATCTAATCCTGTCCTCTAACTCTGCCCATACCATGAAAAGCACAGTTAATACACCTAGCGCCAATGTCAACCAGGAGCCCCTAAGTCCCTATCACTACCTCTCCCCATGCTGGTTAGAAAAATACCCAAGTGCATTTAACATCCCATGCAAAGAGACCTACTGTTCAAGACACAGCAAGGTTTGTGCACAGCAAACACTTGGAAATTTGCAGAACTAAATCTGAGGGGAATCAACCAAAACAAGGGAAAGGATACGACATCCAAGTTTCAAGGTTTCTCTATAACAGTCCCAGCCCCATATTGAAGTAATAAAACCTGGAAAGCTCTGAGAACTTCCTGTGACTAGTGTCAAAACTCAGACAGGTCTGAATTTATTGGTGTAAACCTAGACCCAATCTGGTCTGGGGATGGTTTAGGTTCAATCTCATCTAAAGTGAAAAATCAGTTATCTTTAAAGTGAGTGGTATGCAATTACAAATGGTTGTCCCAGAAGCCATCACAGACGTTTTTGTGAAATATACATTTATTTACTTTTCTAAACCCTAAAAATTCTGGAATATATCTGCTGCCCCCCCTCAATTTCTGTTGAAGCCCATAGGCTGGAGAGGTCCATGAGTATTCTGTCCCTTTCTCAAACGAGGTGGCAGAGAGACCAGGATGACCAGTGACACTGACTAGAGGCCAGGCTTAACTCATCTGTTATAAACATGTGCCATGAAAGAGCAGACACTTCTCAAAGCTTACCTTTAGGAGCAGAGACCTTCAAAATATGAAAACACATATAAATTTGAAACTTGTAAGTGTACCAAAGCAGTTGCTGTTAGTAATCCTGTGAAAGTTAGGGGAAAAAATAAGAGAAAAATTCTTACCTGAAAAAGTAAGTTTCAGTACTCTCATAATGACCAGGTGTTAGTTTGAGGGGTGGGAAATCAATGGCCAAAGGCCTCACCATGAACAAGCCCATGGCCAAAGCCACAAACAGGACAGGCAGCAGTAGGTCTGAGAGGGTGTTTTTCCATGCCCTGAGTGTGCGCTGAAGCTTCTTCATCAGGAGGGCAGTCATTTGTGCCAGCAGCAGCTGGCCACCCTGGGCTGATGGGATCCTTGCAGGAGTAGCATCTGCAAGAGGCAGGGAGAGACCCCTTGAACCCACTTAGTTCTTGCAAATGCCTTGATTCTGGGTGTTACCTTCAGTTAATTTATATATGAGCCTGGGGTGGCTTTCAGCCCAGGAACAACACATGCTCTGATTCAGCAAACTAATAAGAACACTATGGAAAGTGACAGATAATAGGATGTATTACAATATTAAATGCAAGAACAGAATTTCACTGTGGGTTACAAGTTGATCTTGCTTTTAAAGGGAGTAAGGCAAACATGACTTTTCATTGGTTAAAAAAGGTATTATTTTGTATTATATGTAAATATATTAATGTTACATTAGCATGATTTTTCTAAACATCAAAGACAAAAGAACAAGATATTCCAATGTCCTCAAGTACACAGTGATAGGGGTGGGTAGGAACAGAGAAAACTCTGAGATTCTAACCCAGGTCATTCTCTACTTATTGTTTTTGCCTATGTTCATTTCTTCTTTGTTCTAACCCCCCAAGTTCTTTTTGAGAACCCCCCAAATTACAGCCAAGATCATTTAGGAGACAACACACCTACTACATTTCTTCAATTCTCTCTACCCTGAATCCTTCACTTTGTATCTCCTTTCCAAATCGAGGGTACCTCAATGAACAGGAATCTGGTATGAACTCACTGGAGGCAGCATATCTATAATATTACCTTAGCTCATCAGGTCTCACCTGATCCCCCTCTGTTGTCACCCTCAACCTTCCCACCTAAATAGCAATCAGTGAAAACCAGGGGAAAAGTGAGTAGGTATTCCACATCAGCAACCTCTTGATCATCTTGACAAGTTTCCTATTATTAGAGTAATTACTGGGGATTACACAAAACTTTCCACCATAATCTTGTGCCTGGGCAGTGAAGAAGCTATAACAGAACCATTCAAATCCAGCAGGAAGGTGAGAGGGCAGAGGTCAAGCAAAGCACACCAATGCCAAGGTTATACCCTCAATCGACATTTAAAGGAAGGTGATTTTGATGGAATACTACACATCAATCAAGGAGGACAAACACATGTCATTTGCAGCAACTTGAATGGAACTAGAAAGACACATATTAGCAGAAATAAGTCAAAATGAAAAAGAGAAGTACAGGATGGTCTCACTTACATGATGGATATACTGAAAAACAAACAAATAAGAAAGAATGAAAGCAACCAATGGGACAGAACCCTGGAGGGAGAGCAGAGAAGGGAGAAGGCGGTGAGGGAGGTGATGAGCACAAAAGATCAGGATGGTTAACAAATGTTAATGAAGTGGGAAAGCCCAGGGGTGCACAATAATGTAATAATGTAATATAAATATAAAAATACATATATATGCAAATTTTAAAAATTTAAATTAATTTTTTTTAAAAAAGAGAGAAAAAAAGGACAGGGTTATTAGGGAATGGAGAAAGAAAAAGAGAGCCATCTGCATAGTGCCAGGTAGGCAGGAGAGCTGCTTCTCCCCAGCATAGAAATTGCACTGATTCCTTTTTTCCCCTAATTTATTTATTTTTTTATATATGTGTTTCCCTGGGGACCACTCACCACCTTCCCTCCTTGACCACTCCCTCCCATCTCCACCCCTCCAAACCCCCACATACTCATCCCCTTTATGGAATTTTCATATACATGTCTATGGCCTAAATTGTCAACCAGAATAAACTTTATAATAAAAGAAAGACAGAAAGAAAATAAAAAAAGAAAGAAACTAACTTAGTAGCTAATCATGTACAGACAGATATAGAATATTTGCCCATGCCATTTATAATTCTGACAAGGACTTATCTAACTAAAAAGCTGTCTGTGCCTTTATAAAACTATCCATTTCCCCAAGTCCCCTGAGCACTAATTGAGGATTTCTGAAAGTATGTCTCAGGGTGCAGTCCTCAAAGCCTCAAATAAACACCTTAGTGCAGGTCAACCAGGATTTTTGTTCTTGCTTAATCAACAACTGAGGTGTCTTTCATGCCCATGGTTCTTCCCAAAGATTTCTAGTAAACTACTCCAGAAAGTCTAAAACAAAGTGTTTTACAAAATTTGCTTTGTGAAGTTCTCAACTGATATACATCTTTTAAATAGCAAATCAAAATACTGTTTTTAAAAAAGAACAATGAATTAAAGTACCCCCCAAAAAAGAAAAAAGAAACTATACATTGTAAAAGGTAAATCACTTGCAATAGCATTGAAAACAGAGCTGTAATTGTGTTTGTAAATAAAAATGCCAAACTGAAAAAACTCTTTATTTTTTCAGATATTTTCTGAATGCATAGATTCTAGCAAGCAGTGGGTTACTTGGTTTGGTTTCTCTCTGTCTTCAGAAAAAAGGAATCAAATAAAGGTTGAATAAAAATGTAAAGAAGACCTAAGCACAATGTAGTCAATTACTGTAATAAGAGAGGGAAGAGCTAAAAACATTGGTGCCAAAAGGAAGCCAGGAAATTTAAGAGAAAGTGAGAACATGGTGGGATACTTCTATACAGGTGCCTTTTGACCCAATAGAAGCTTGCGGCAGTCATGAAAACTTGAATGTGTAAAGACCAAATAAAAGACACATCAAACACAGCTTATTCTGTGAATAATTGTGTGAAGGTGTAGAATATGTGGACAAAATAGGTGTAATGTTGACTGCTAGTCAAAGAAAATTCTCAAAAAACAAACTCAACAAACTATGTGGAGAAGTGTTTCTCATATTAAAAAAATTTTTTTCTCTACTTGTCCATACCTGTTCATTGGAAATAAATGGTAAAATAAAGAGTTAACAAAGCTTATCAAATATTTATTGTTAAACTTAACAAAAGTATTCACTGAATAATTTTAAAACATAATTAAAATGTTAGACCTAATTGCTATGAATTATCTTATTTGACTTATGAGTACAATTATACTCAAGGACTCTAGTTACATCCATAATTACAAATTCCCATTTATCATGACCATCAAATTGCTTAGGCAACATGTTCAAAGTTTTCTTTTTTCTTCTGGTCTAGTAATTTCATTATTAAGACATTAACACCTAGGGAAGAAAAATATAAAATATCAAGGATATAGTAGGTACACCAAAATGTTATCTCCATATTACTGCCTCTATGCTAGCATGTTTCATTTTTTAAATAAACACTAAATGTAAAGCCTGCCAGTTGCTTAAAAAAAATTACTCCAAAAGAAAAAAGGATAAACATCACGCATTTAATATGTAACCTTAAAAATCCGCAAACTAATCAATATGTGATAGTGAAAGAAAACACAATAGATTGTCAGTTCATTGATATGCCAATGTCTAATATATTTGAAAGTTTAAAGGGCCTTCTTATATAAGGTGGAGGGAGAATAGATCTGTACAGCCCTTCTGTGGGAAGCAAATATAAATCATACTAGAAACTGGGTAAGCCAACTTGAATGCTTCCAGCTTTCACCCCAAGCCCGGCATGGTTCGGGCTTGGGCCCACGTAGACAGTGTCACCAAAGCTGGAGAGTGTGGCCAGCAGCAGGAAGTTCATCCCAGAGATGAGAGGTAACCAGTTTCAGCTGCCGTGGGTGGGGGAGGTTGCTTCTCATTTAGGTGAGCTGCCCCACCAGCAAAGAGACTACTTCTGGTTGTCATGGTAACGGACCTGGGAGTTAGAGAGAGAATGTATTTGCAACTGAACAGGCCCTGGCCCTTCAGGCTAGGGGCAGAACCAGTAGTTTAGTACTGGGTAAGCCAACTTGAAAACTTCCAGCTTTCACCCCAAGCCCAAAATAAGGAAACAAGGACAGTCACTAACCAAGAGCTTGAAGAAACCCCAACCAAAAAGAGTGTTAAGGCACCTAGATGTTTGGAGGCACCAAGAGCTGTTTAAGGTTCATCAAGCTGAAAAAAAGGGGAAACGACAATAAAGAAGACAGACAATATAATAGAAACCACACCTAGTCACACATTCACTCCCTGAAAAGGAACTGGTCTCCCACAATAATCAACGGAAACAAGATATAACCACCACTGCAGCAAAAGTACAAAGACAGAACTAACCACAATAAGATAGCCTTCAACATGCCTAATACCAGAGCAGTAGTCACTCAATACGTAGAGCAAGTCCAAAAGGAAAACACAGGAAGGAGGAAGATTAAAAATAATCAAGTAAGCCCTAAGAACAATAATTCACTCCCAAGGGATACACAATCCGCAGAAACCAACATGGATGGCATGGAAGAAATGCTTCACATGTCAAAGAATTCAGAATCAATGTGATAAAAGCACTCAAAAAGGTCAAAGAAGAGGGAAAAAGAAGAGAAAGCAAGAGGGTAGAAGCTCTCAATGAACAAAAAGAAGTCATAGAAAAATATAAAAAAGAATGTAGCAAAATGAACAATATCATTAAAATACAGAAAAACGAAATTGAAACTCTAAATAAGAAGCTGCAGGAGATGCAATGCATAAGAGGAGCAATAGAAGAGCTCAAAAATGCAGGGAAGAACCAGGAATGCAGATTAGAAGAAATAGAAGAAAGAATCAGCATACTAGAGGATACAGAAGTAGAGAGAATGAAGAAAGAAAAACAGAGTAAGAAAACAGAAGAAAAAAATCTGAGTTCTGTCAAATACTCTAAAGAAAACAAATATAAGAGTAATAGGAATCCCAGAAGGAGAAGAGAAAGAGATAGGATCTGAAAGGCCCTTCAATAAAATAATAGAGGAAAATTTCCCAAACTTGAAGAAATGAAAATAGACATACAAGAAGCAAAAAGGACACCAAACTACTTTAATGAAAGAAGAAACACAGCAAGACACATCATAGTAAAACTTAAAGAGCCAAAGATAAAGAAAAAATTATGAGAATCACATGAGAGAGGAAACAGATAACCTACAAAGGAAAACCGATTAGATGGACTTCAGACTTCTCAGAAGAGACACTCAAAGCAAGGAAAGAATGGGGCCACATCATCAAAACACTCCAAGACAAAAAGTGTCAACCAAGAATACTCTTCCCAGCAAAGTTGTCCTTCCATTATGAAGGAAAAATTAGAAACTTCTCAGACAAACAAAACCTCCAGAAATTTGCTACCACCAAATCCCCTCTCCAAGAACTCCTCCAAGAAGCCATAAGATCGAAACCTGCAGAAGAATAAAAAGAATGAATAACAGAAAAGAAAGAACAAACTAAAATAGAACCGCCAATCACCACCAGGAACCCAATGTTAGAGCCTCAAACATCAATAATTACCCTAAATGTCAATGGGATAAACTCAGCAATTAAAAGACACAGAGTGGCAGACTGGATTAAAAGAGAGAACTCAACATTTTGTTGCCTCCAAGAAACACATTTGATCACAAAAGACAAGCATAGATTGAAGGTGAAAGGATGGAAAATGATCCTACAAGTAAATGCCCCCCCCAAAAAAAAGGCAAGGGTAGCCATTCTGATAGCAGATATAGCAGATTTCAAGTTAAAAAATGTAACAGAGGATAAAGAAGGTCACTATCTAATGGTTCAAGGGTCAACCAACCAAAAAGTCATAACAGTTATCAACATATACTCACCAAATGAGGGTGCACCAGGATTCATAAGACAGCTACTAAGAGAACTGAAAACAAACATAGATGAAAAAAACATATGTAGTAGGAGTATTTAACACCCCACTCTCAACAAAGGACAGATCAAAAAAACAAAAGCTACACAAGGACACAAAAGCCTTAAATGAAGATCTAGACAAAACAGACCTAATAGACATCTACAGGACACTACACCCACAAGAAAAAGAATACATCTTCTTCTCAAATTCACATGGATCATTCTCTAAAATTGACCACATACTAGACCACAAGGCAAACATGAATAAATATGCAAAGATTAAAATAATACCAACTTTTTTTTCAGACCATAAGGGTATCAAACTAGAAATCAATAATGAAAAGAAAGAACATCCAACACATGGAGACTGAACAACATGCTTATAAAGGAAGAATGGGTAATTGAAGAAATTAAAGATGAACTAAAAACTTACTTTGAAACAAATGACAAAGAAGACACGGTGTTCCAAAATGTTTGGGATGCAGCAAAAGCATATCTAAGAGTAAGACTCATAGCAATATGGGCCCATATCAAAAAACCAAGAAAATAACCAAAAAAACAACCTAATCCACAAACTTGAAAAACTAGAAAAAGAGCAACAAAAAATCCAAAACCCAGCAGAAGACAAGAAATAACAAAAATAAAAGAAGAAATAAATAATCTAGAAGCCAAAAAGACTATCCAGAAGATCAACAAAACTAAGAGCTGGTTCTTTGAAAAAATAAATAAAATTGACAAGCCCCTTGCAAAACTCACAAAGGAACGAAGAGAATTCAAATAAAGAGAATCACAAATGAAAGCGGAGAAATTACAACAGACACAAAAGAAATCCAAAGGATAATAAGAGATTATTATGAACAACTATATAGAAACAAACACAACAACCTGGATGAGATGGATAGATTCTTAGAAAGATACAACCCTCCAATATTAAACAAGGAAGATATAGGTATTTAAATAAACCAGTCACAAGCAGTGAAATTGAAGCAGTCATCAAAAGTCTACCTAAAAACAAGAGCCCAGGACAAGATGACTTTACAAACGAATTCTACCAGACATTCAAAGATGATATAATGCCTACACTATTAAAGCTCTTCCAAAATATAGAGAAAGAAGGAAAACTGCCAAACACAGTCTATGAAGCAAATATCACACTCATTCCAAAACCAAATAAGGACAACTCCAAGAAAGAAAACTATAAGCCAATTTCCTTAATGAACACGGATGCAAAAATTTTAAACATCATCCTAAATGGGGAAAAACTAAAAGCATTCCAGTTGAGATCCAGAATCAGACAAGGATGCCCACTCTCCCCATTACTTTTTAACATTGTACTGGAAGTTCTAGCTAGGGCAATAAGGCAAGAGAAAGGCATAAATTGGATACAAATAGCTAACGAGGAACTGAAGCTATCATTATATGCGGATGTCATGATTCTCTACATAGATGACCCCAAAAAATCCACAGAAAGATTGCTTGAAATAATAAACCAGTTCATTAAGGCAGCTGGATATAAAATCAACACAGAAGTTGGTAGCTTTCCTATATACAAAAAGTCAAATAGAAGAAGAAATTAAAAAAACCATCCCATTTGCCATTGTACCAAAAAAAAAATACCTGGGAATAAATCTAACAAAAAATGTGAAAGAATGCTACAAAGAAAACTTTAGAACACTGCTAAAAGAGATAGAAGAAGATATAAGGAAATGGAAAGACATTCCCTGTTCATGGATTGGAAGGATAAATATCATCAAAATGGCCACTTACCAAAGGCAATCTACAGATTCAATGCAATCCCAATAAAAATCCCAATGACATTTTTTAAAGAGATAGAACAAAAATTAATGAAATTCATATGGATCAACAAAAGGCCTCGAATATCCAAAAACCTCTTGACCAGAAAAAAAGAGAATGGAGGTATTACAATTCCAAACTTCAAGCCATAATAATTAAAACAGATTGGTACTGGTACAAAAACAGACAATCAGACCAATAGAACAGAATTGAGTGCCCTGAAATAAAACCACACATATACAGTCAACTAATCTTTGACAAAGGAGTGAAAAACTTAAGTTGGAACAAAGATAGCCTATTCAATAAATGGTGCTGGGAAAATTGGACTAAGACATGCAAAAAATGGACCAAGACAGCTCCCTCACACCATGTACAAAAATCAGCTAAAAACGGATAAAAGATTTAGAAGTAAGACCCCAAACCATAATATACATAGAGGAAAACTTGCGTAAAATCCTTCAAAAATAACAATTCAGAAATACTTTTCTGGAAGCATCTACAGAAGGCAAAAAAAAAAATGAAGGAAAATATAAACAGATGGGACTACATCAAACTAAAAAGCTTCTGTACAGCAAAAGAAACAACAGAAAAAACTAAAAGAAGCCCAACCGAATGGGAAAAAAATTTTGCCCTCCAAAATAGTGATAAGGGTTTAAAAATGAAGATTCACAAAGAACTCACACAACTAAACAAAAGCAAAATAAAAAGCCCAATCAAAAAATGGGGAGAAGAACTTAAAAGACACTTCTCCAAAGAGGAAATACAAATGACCAACAGACACATGAAAAATTGCTCAATATCACTAGCAATAAGGGAAATGCAAATCAAAACCACAATGAGATATACCACCTTACACCAGTAAGAACGGCCCACATCCAAAGAACAGGCAACAACAAGTGCTGGCGAGGATGTAGAGAGAAAGGAACACTCTTACACTGCTGGTGGGAATGTAAACTGGTCCAACCTCTATGGAAAGCTGTGTGGAGGACCCTCAAATTAATGAAAATGGATCTACCATTTGACCCAGCAATTGCTCTCTTGGGAATCTACCCAAAAAAGACCTCAATATGGGTACAAAGGGACACCTGTGCTCGGATGTTTACCACAGTATTATTTATCATTGCAAGGACATGGAAGCAACCCAAGTGCCCCCAAAACAGATGACTGGTTGAAAAAATGTGGTATTTATACACGATGGAATACTACTCATCAATTAACAATGACAAAATTGATGATTTTTTGACAACATGGATATACTTAGAAGGAATCATACTAGCAGAAGCAAGTCAAAAAGAGAAAGACAGAAGTCAAATGATTTCACTAATATATGGGACATAAAGAAAAATAAAGTAAATAAAAGCCATGAGGAAAAGACAAAACAGGCTGAGTATCAAACTGAAGCACACAACAATGGGCAGGAGGGAAAGGGGGAGGGTGGGAGGGCTAAATCCCTGGGATTAAAAAGATGTGAAATTTATGTATAAATAAATTTAAAAATAAAAAAATTTAAAAAAATTAAATCTTGAAAAAAAAATCATACTAGATGAGACGATTCCAATCAGAGTTGTATTTCAAAAGAACAAGAATTTCATCAAATATATCAAATAAGGCAAGTTGTCACATCATCTAGAAAACAGTAGTAAAACGTAGAAACAACTGAAATGTCTGAGGTAGAAATTAGTTAAAAATATAAGTGCATAATAAATTCTCACTGATATTGAGAACTTATATTACATTTTTTTAGAGAATGAAACAAGTTATTATAAAACTACATGTTAACCAAAAAGACCCAAAGGGGCTCTAAAACAATTTGGGAAAATATTTAACCAGAGGATAAAACTACTACAATAGAGGCTGTCGATCGACCCTTCCCGGACGCCGCGTGGGCAAGGCCCTGCTCCTTGCTCCCCGCTCGCTACAGGGTAGGGGGGTGGTGAGTTGCCTGCTGTGAGTCAAGAGAGACTTCTAGCGCCTCCCACAGTTGGCGGGGCCACTCAAGTAGACTTTGGTTGTAGGTAAGACTTCTGGGGGCGCTGGCAGCTATTGGCACTGGCACAGATAATAATCTCAACAAGAATTCAAATACTAGATACAGAGTACAAAAGAAAAGGACAGAACACATAGCCCGGAAACAAAGGAAAGGAATCAAACCTAAAACAGCCAACAGAAGCAAGAAAACATCCCAGCACAAAAGGCAGAAATCACTATAGACTAATATTCTTCAACATGCCAACCAATTCTCAAGCATTCGTTGCACAATATGTGGAGCAAACCCAAAAAGAAAACACAGGAATGAAGAAAAATACAAATATTCAAACGAGCCCAAAGGGACATAATCCATCTCCAAAGGACAAACAGACTATAGAAACCAACATAGATGAAATCAAAGACATGCCCTTTATGTCAGATAAAGAATTTAGACATATAATGATAAAAACAATCAATGAGCTAAGAGGAGAAGTAGAAAAATATAAAAAGGAACTTAGCAAAGTGAACATCATCATTGGCAAACAGAAGAACGAGATTGATACCCTAAATAAGAAAATGAAGGAGATGCAGCATAAAAGAGGAGCAATAGAAGACATCAAAAATACTGACAAAAGTCATGAAAGCAGACTAGAAGAAATTGAAGAACGAATTAGCACACTAGAGGACACAGAAGTAGAGAGAACTAAGAGAGAAAAAGAGAGTGATAAACTAAATAAGAAAATAGTGGAAACAATCAGAGATCTATCAGATACTTTAAAGAAAGGAAATATAAGAGTAATTGGAATCCAGAAGGAGAAGAGAAAGACATAGGAAATGATAGGCTCTTTAAAGCAATAATAGAAGAGAACTTTCCAAACTTGAAGAATGAGATGAAAATAGATACACAGGAAGCAAAAAGAACACCAAACCACTTCAATGAAAGAAAAGCCAAAGCAAGACACATAATTGTAAAACTACCAAGAATTCAAGATAAAGAAAAAATAATGAGGATGACTAGAGAGAGGAAACAGATAACCTACAAAGGAAAACCCATTAGACTGACCTCAGATTTCTCCAAAGAGACACTCCAAGCAAGAAGAGAATGGAACCTCATATTCAAAAAAACTCCAAGAAAAAAAGTGCCAGCCAAGAATACTCTACCCTGCAAAGCTGTCCTTCTTGTATGAAGGAAAAATTAGAACCTTCCTAGACAAATTCTACAAAGTTTTGCTACCACCAAACCCCCACTCCAAGAAATATTGGAAGAAGCCCTAGGACCAAAACTCTCAGACGAATAAATAGAATATACATAAAAGAAAACCAAAGCAGAACCTCAAAATGACTTCTAGAAAACCAATAATAGAACCCCACACATCAATAGTCACTCTAAACGTCAATGGTCTAAACTCATCAATCAAAAGACGCAGAGTTGCAGATTGGATCAAAAGAGAACCCAACATTCTTCTGTCTCCAGGAAACACATCTAATCCCTAAAGAGAAGCATAGACTGAAAGTGAAAGGATGGAGAACAATTCTACAAGCAAACGGTCCCAAGAAAAAGGCAGGGGTAGCCATTCTTATAGCAGATAAAGCAGATTTCATAATAAAAAAAAGTGACAAAGGATAAAATTAGAAAAAGAACAACAAAAAAAGCCAAAGCCCAGAAGAAAACAAGAAATAATAAAAATAAAAGAAGAAATAAGTAACATAGAGAACAAAAAGACTATCCAGAAGATTAACAAAACTAAGAGGTGGTTCTTTGAAAAAATAAATAAAATTGACAAGCCCCTCGCAAAGCTCACAAAGAAAAGAAAAGACCCAAATAAATAGAATCACAAACGAGAAAGGAGAAATCACCACAGATACAAAAGAAATACAAAGGATAATCAAATACTACTATGAACATGTATATGGAAATAGATACAACAATCTGGATGGGATGGACAAATTCCTGGAAAAATACAACTACCCAAAATTGAACAAAGAAGAAATAGAGAGTCTAAACAATCCAATCACAAGCAGTGAAACTGAAGCAGTCATAAAAACTCTCCCTAAAAACAAGAGCCCAGGACCAGATGGTTTTACAAATGAATTCTACATGACATTCAAAGAGGA
>PVHY01019021.1:0-28065 GCA_004024945.1 Uropsilus gracilis
ATTTTTAACAAAGTGATTTCCTAATTACTACAAAAGAAACATGTAAGTAAAACTCAGATTACTTTAACATTGTCTGAAACCTTTCTCAACATTGTCCAAAGTCCTTTCCCAGATTGTCCCAAAATCCTCCGTCTCTCAGTCCTGATCATCTCACCAATGTCCAGTCAGTCAGAGTTCCTCTCCACATGTTTGAAGACATCTTTCTTTGGCGTGATCCTTTGGCATGCTTCAGCTCCTCCATGCCATCATCTCCTTGTCCTCCAGGTCATTTAAGGAACTTCATGGTATCGGACCCAGAAAAGTCCACTTTCTTTTCAGGCCTAATTTTTGCACGGCCTCTTGCAGACACAAGCCAAACTCAGTAAAACAAACTCCAACACGGAGTTCAATCTGCAAACTTCTTAACTCCCTTGAGCACATATGGGGCTAGCCCGGGCCAGTCAGAGGCGGCACCAGGCCTTGGCCTCTCATGGCCAAACTCACATGGCTCACGTCTTTACTCTTCAAAATGGCCAATTCCAATCTCTCCTCATTTGAATCTCTCTCTATCCGAACTCCATATTGGAATCTCTCTGTTTCCACACCCTTTATATACCCTGATTTCCCACCTTCCAGGAACCACACCTGAACCATTTTACTTCTTTCTCCCCCTTGCATCTTTCTGAAAGGAAATTCTAATGAAGGTCATTCTCACATTTTAGCATATCTGTCCTTGAAATCTGCAATCTTAAACAGGAGACAATTGGCAGGGGTGGGGGGATGGGGGGGGGGGAAGCACACCATACCAGTTCCCAGAAGGGCAGGAAAAAGAAATAAGGGCTATATAAGGATAACTGGGACAAAGAAGGAAGGATCACCTGTTTTGAATTCAGCCATTTTGGGAAGGAAAGATGGAGAACCTGAGGCCACGAGGAAGGACCTCAGGCTTGGACTTTTTCCTGGCCTGGTAACTTAGGCTTTTAGTAGCATAAGCTGAACATGCCTGCTAAAAGCTAAAGAGGTTGGAGGTTTGAACTCTGTGTTGAAGTTTGTCTTGCGGAGTTTAATTTAGGTATTTTTGGAGAGGCCATGTGAGTCAGGCCTGAGAAGAAAATAAACTTTGCTGGTTCTGGTACTATGGAGTTGCTTTCTACCACCTGAAGTGAAGAGGGCAAGGAGAAAACAGCATTATGCTTTTAACTGCCTTTCTGAAAGAACTGGAGCATGCCAAAGAAAGCTGTGGACTCTTTGAACACATGTAAATGAACTCTAAAGAATTGGACAAGTGGTGAGATTAACAGGACTAAAGAACTGAGGGTTTTGGACAATCTGGGAGAAGGACTTTGAACAATATTGAGAAAGGTTTTGGACAATGTTGCAGTAATCGGAGCTTTTCTTATATATTTCTCTCTGTAGTAAATAGGAATTTGTTTTGTTTAGTAATAAATTAGTCGGCACTCTTAAGAGTCTTTTTCTGGCTTGGAATTTAGTGAAAAGGCTGGGCATGGCGGAAGAAGTCCACAAGTTTAAATGTCTTTAGGCTGCAAGAGCTGTAAAGGGTAAATTGAGGCAAGCTAGTAAGATGTAAACTGCAGTTTCTAAGTTTTCCTTTTCCAGATATGAGAGAGAGCTGAGGATAAAGCTACTGGCAAGCAACAGGGAATTCCATGAAACAAAAGGAGTCTGAAAATTCTTTGAGTCTGCTTCCTAGAGAGAAGCAGGCAGGTGATTTGAGTTATAAAGTTTCAAAGCTTCTTTCTACCTGATAACATACCCATAAAAAACCTGAGGATAGTTGCGCAATTATTAGAACTTACATGCATCATAATTTTATTCTAGAAATTGCTCTTTATTCTTTTCTCATTAGAAACTAAATGTTACAGGTAAAATTAGTTATATAGGATTCTTTGGTAGATGACATTTTGTATCTTAATGAAAGTAACACTAAATCTTTCAAAGAGGTACAAGAGAAAACTAGATCAATGAGTATGTAAACCTGTTTTAGGAAAGAGTTAGACCTATATCACCACTTCCCTTTCTATTCCTTTTAAAAATCAACACAACAGAACTGCAGTTTAAAATGCAAAGATCAATTCACAAAAAGAATTTCTTCTAAGAAACACACTTTTTTTTTTTTACAAGGAACTAGAGGGGATAGGAAAAATGATTACACCAAAATTAGGAAGTCACTCAGAAAAGGAAAACACAGAAGAAAAATGTGAGAAGATAACTCTCATGAAAGATGTCCAGAATAATCCATTTAATCCTCCTTGCTAAATCTCATTGTTTATGTAACTTTGGGCCAAGCATCAATAATGGTCAAGTTGATTTATAGTGATGAGAGATTTTTTCCGTGAGACCTTGGACTATAGAAGTCAAGTATTAGAAACACAGAAGCCCCTCTGCAAACCCAAAGTGGTGGGCTGGACAGTGTCAAAGAGATGAAAGATGAGACTATTCTGTCCAAAACCCTGAAGGAGGGCAGAGGTAGCAATCAACTTAGGTGTATTTTTATTCTCCATGAATATTTGTAAATTTCTT
Source organism: Uropsilus gracilis (assembly GCA_004024945.1). Lineage (NCBI taxonomy): Eukaryota > Metazoa > Chordata > Mammalia > Eulipotyphla > Talpidae > Uropsilus > Uropsilus gracilis. The sequence goes on from PVHY01019021.1 coordinate 2,521, forward strand.
CTGTACTAATAATTCCTCAAAGAAATTGCTTCCACTGGTTTTGATAAATATGGTTGCTTATGTGATATAGAATAAGATTACTTTTGAAGACTACACATATTTTGTTCTTTAGACTTACCAAGCACCGTGTGAAATTTAGAAACTCAAGTGCTCTTGCCTAGGTATCTGGAATGAGTTCATGAACCAGCCCAGAAGTGTTTGAGTAACTCTAAATTTTCTTTATTAGAAGATGTAACATTCTCTATCTACATGAACCATTTCTCAAACCTGTGTCAAAGAAACATTAAAGGTGATTATGAATGTAAAGTGATGGGACTGTTTTCTCTCTTATATGACTTCTTCTCACCTAGATCCACTGCAAAGTAAATTGTATACATTAATACTTTATGACTGCCCAGAAATATGAAAGCAAATATAAACATATTTATCTCCCACAACCCCACCTACTTTTAAGTTCCACCCTAAGGATAAAAATAAACATTTTGGAGAAATAGGGAGAAAAACATCCTCACACAGTTAACTGATACTACTTCTAGAGTATGAATTCTTCCTGTTTCCAATTTTGGTGTTCATTACCCCTTACTTTAGTCTAAAATCATAATCATTTATAGCAAGGTTTTTTTTTTTTTTTTTTTTTGGACAGGGGGAGGAACAGTTGTTTTTTGCTTTTTATTTCTTTTGCTTCAACAAGAGAGTGAGGGCCACCCATTCTACTAGGAATCCAGACCCACAGTTTGGTCTACCCTGGCTCACAGCTCAACCAGAACATCACACTGTCTCAGGATGTTCCTCTGCTACTTCTTTGTTGGTTATCCCAGCTATGTTGAGACAATACTGGATTTTCAGTGTTCTATTTGTACATCTCAAACCTTCATCATCTCTACTTTTTGTTGAATAAACAAATGATTTTAACACCATCCTTCCTATTGTTTCTATCACAAAGCATTCATTCATTTTGCTTAGTCATGGGGTTTTCTCCTAAATATTTGTGCATAAAATTAACCTTTTTTTTTCTGTCTTTTAGTTTATTCATTTATTTAATGCTTATGCAGTGCACATATACTATTTACTATTACAAGCAATTTTCAAGTAATTGTATATAAGTGGTTCTATAGAGGAAAGTGATGTTTTTCATTTATATTTCATTATAGTTTAATAATATGGATGAAAAAAGTTTTGGGACATGAAGGTAAACACACAACACTCTAATTCCATTGTTTCTTCAGAGGTAAGACTGGACAGAAAAATCTAATACATAGAGGAGGGATACATAGTTGGGTTCTTGATTTCCAGACTCTCAACTTTTTGGTCTTATGTTGGTTTGGGCTGGTGTAACTCAGCTTCATTCACATTGAATTGGGGTAGTCTTTTTCTTTCCCTCCTCCTTCCTTAACCTGATGTTGTTCTGTATTGCTATTGATTGTTGCCATATTATAAAATCAATCTTTAAAATCCTGATAAGCCTAAGGGAATTAGATGGGCTTACCATAGTTGAAACAACAGTTTGCAGAGGCATTTTGCAAGTTCATTCCAAAGTTTCAGCTGTAATCCTAAAGCAAACGATTCCCTCCTATTGGTTCTATTGATGTCCTGGGTCTTTACCACTTCGTTGCAAGGATTCCTCACCTTCAGGACCCCTAAACTATAAGGGCTGATAACCCAGTGATTTCTGTACTCTGCATTCCATTAAAATAGCTTGATTACCCTCTGGAACATTGTTCCCTTCTTGCTGTTTCCTAACCCTTAGCCATTATGTTCTCTGGTAGGTCTGCTCTTTTCCCAGATACTTTCAGAAATTTGGAAACTACTCCTCAAATACACCCTCTTCTGCCTCATCCCAATTGGAACCTGGATTTCCCCAGATGACATAATGTCCCTTATAATTCTCAAGGTGCATTTACTCATGCCTTACACACCCTTTTCCCTAGCAATTTAGAGGTGGGGCAATCAGTTGTGACTGCTTGTGAACTTTCAGCCTTTCTTCAATAATACCTCCCCCTCCTTCTCAGTTTCACATACCTACCTGTCTCCAGAAGGGCTTGTTGTCTCCACAGCTACCTTCCTCTTGGCTTGGGAAAAACACTGACATCATTTAAATTAAGAATAAAGCCTCAGGGACTGACCTGGGCCATATACCTATGCAGGCTGCCCTATAAACACACTCTCCAGTAACTCAACATTTGAGACTTTATAGTATACATATTTCCTTTTTTTATTGATTATACACACACACTTATACATTTTGCATCAATGTATATACCCCAATGTTCTCCCACCACCATGTCACCTGTCAACCATCATCTTAATCTCTTGTTCTCTTCCCTCCCCTGTTATCCCCCTCTTTCCCTCCCCTTCCCTTGTGGTATGCTTTAATTCTGTCCTCAGCTTATTAGTTTTAACTTTTTCTTTTTTTTTTTTTGAGACTAGGTCTTGCTATTTTTGCCCATGGAACCGCAGGCTCTCATTGCCTGGAGTACCACAGACTCAAGCAATCCCCACCCTCAGCTTCCCAGGTAGCTGGGATTACAGGCACGTGCCACCACGCCCAGCTATTTTTTTGAACTAGGGCTCACTATGGACCCCAGGCGGGACTCGAACCGCGATCCCTAGCCCCGGCCACTTCATAGGCTGAATTTACAGGGTTTTAACTGTTTCTTGCTCATTTGATTGTTTTCCCTGTATCCCACATATTAGTGAGACCATGTAGTATTTCTCTTTTTCTTTCTGCCTTATTTCCACTAGCATAATTCCTTCTAGCTCCATCCTTGTCACAAATGATGTTTGTTTTATTTTTATTGCTGAATAATATTCCATTGGGGCATTTGATTTGTTTCCATATCCTGGCTATTGTAAATAGTGCTGCAATAAATATCCAAGTACAGGTGTCCTTTTGAATTAGTGTTTTGGTGTCCTTTGGTAAGCTTCTATCTTTTAATTTAGAGGTCACTTTGAAAACACATTTTGTTTCCTCTTCAGTTTTCTCACTGTCAGTTGATTAACAAGCAAATGATTCTTATTATACCTCACTTTTAGCTGCTTAATGATTTCCACTTCTCTCTGGTGTTTACAAAAAGTTGAGTTCAAAAAGTGCTCCAATCAATGGATTTTAATGAATCCAGAACTTTGTGATTTATTAAGTAAACACTTAATTTTGCTTTCAGTTTTCACATCAACATTATTGCCATGTTCATCCTCACCATAATTCTATATAATGTCTCTGGTTATTTTCTTAGAAGATATTCTAGAGGTCATACATGGGGTGGAAGCATTTGAATATTGATAGTTGTTAGCACACAGCAACAACTTGCTTTCCAGAGAGGTTGTGACAATAGATATCTACACCAGCAGTGAGCATTTAACCATAGCCTTTCTTTCTATATAATCTGTTAAATGCATGTTTCCACAGGAACCCACCCATCAGAGCAGAAGGATCTAGGATTTGGGAGAGTGGTCTGTCTAGGAAAGGATTTGCTACCATACCTGATGTAATAGTGTTTGAAAAAAAGCTTGACAATGAGATAATGAAATTGCAAATAATAATAATGATAATAAGGTTATCAGAAATTCTAGGACCGGGGTAAAAAGACAATAAGAGACATATAATCATAAAACACTGGTAATTATTCAGGGAGAGATATTCCCATCATATTTACATTCATAGGGATGTGACAATTTAATTTGAAAAGTGACATGATTGCATGGGTAGAATGGGAGAGGAAGTTCTAAGAGTTGAAGTTTTGTCACTGAATATATCAACAGTTAATGTGTACATGATAAAAATAGGGAAAATAACTTAAGATTACTGCTTACAGATTTGAAAATAAATATGAAAAGAAGCAATATATGAAATAAATAAAAATGCTGAAATAAATATGAAAATAAAGTGCTTGCCTTCAGGGAGAGGAACTCAGGAGAAGAAACTGGAAAAAGTTGATTTTCATTATGAGATCTGCTTAACAATGAGCATTTTACTTTGATTTTTAAAAACATGTTAACAATGCCCTTGAGATTATTTGAAATCTTTATCAATTATTAAAATTGCGTTATTTTAAATTATTATTTTTACATCTATCAAAACTTGTTTGCTCATAATTTCACCAAAAGATATTACTATTTTTCTTACTGATTTGTAAGAACTCTGCATATTTTTGTCAACATGTTTGCTGGGAAAAACTTTACTTAGCTTGTGATTTTCTTTATATTTTAGACAAAATGTAGTCAAATGTATCAATTTTGACTTTTCTGTTTGAAAGTTCCCAACTTCACCTAAATTTTATCTATAAAGGTTAATATTTTGCTTTAATTTCTTAATTTACACTGATATGTTTTATTTGTTTAGCACTTACTAGCACTCACGATGTGCAAGAACTATTAAATATTTATTCAATTAACAGAGATGCCACTTAATTGTTTCTCCCCTAATTTTTTTTATGATATTTACCACTACATCCCTGGCAACCCAATTTGTTTCAGCACTATCTTTCCTTTCCTTTTTCAGTAAAGTCACACAATTTTACATAATGTTATTTTGTAATATCTTCTATATAAATGAAAGAGCAATTCTCTTCCCTTTATTTATTTATTTATTTATTTATTTATTTATTGAATTCTTATTCAACTTAATTACTTGGTCCTCTAGTTGAGCAATTTTACATTAAGCCCAAAATAAATTTTATTGGAATTGTGACCCATAATTTTGTTAAATTGTATTAAACCAATAGACAGAAACATTTATACATTTACAATGCCAATTTGTCTTGTTAGTAAAAATTATATCTTTGTGATTTTATAAGTCTTATTTTAAATCTCAGAATTTCTAACTTTTGGGATTGCTGGTGAACTTTCATTAACCCTAAGAATATTAGGGTTACATAGGTTTTTTTTAGAATCATTTTCATGGTGTTCACAAATATTGGCAATTTCAGTTTGTCTCCTTCAGGAATTATACTTTATTTCTATCTCAGCTAGTATTGTTAAGTGGAAGTATTTTGTTATACATTTTGGTGCAATGGCAAAAGGGCAAAGGTCTAAAATGAGTTTTTCACAATTTCATGACATGGATAATCAATATCAAATAATTTGGAATGCAAAACCAACCTGGAATTTTATTTTAAACTATCATTATTATTTTACCTTTAAAATATTCTGTGTCATTACTTTACTTACATTTGTTTCCAATTTTATTTCTAATTTTTAATGATATACCATTAATATCTTTTTTTTTTTTTGAGACTAGGTATGGCTATTTTTGCCTGTGGGGCAACAGGCTCACATTGTTCCAGGTACCACAGACTCAAGCAATCCCCATCCTCAGCTTCCCAGGTTGCTGGGATTTTAGGGACACTCCACCACGCCCAGCTATATATTTTTGGAAGTAGGTCTTGCTATGTGCCCCCAGTGGGACTCAAATTGCAATCCCTGGTTCCGGCTTCAGCTTCCTAGGCTCCTGCTTACAAGCGTGTGCCATTGTGCCCGGCCTAATGATATACCATTTTTTTATCTTTGCTTTTTTCACAATATAGGATTTATCCCTTCAGTTTGCTCACCATAGTTTTCCCACCACCACAGCACCAATATTCCTCCATCAAGTCCATTGTGCTCTCCTCCCACACTGTTTTCTCCCCTCCTGCTCTCCTTCCCCTTTCCCTCCCTTCCTAGATGTCTCAGATCTATAGTAGAATATCAAGGCTCAGTTTAAAGTTTACCTTGGTTTATCATTTTTGATTGTTAAGTGGTATTCTATTGTATATATTGATCCACTCATCTGTTTTTAAACACCTAGTCTGTTTCCCCATGGTGGCTAGTGTAAATAGTGCTATGATAAACATAGGAGTGGAGTGTTTTTGTGTTTGGGGTAGATAGTCAGGAATGAGCTTGATGGGTCACATACTAAATCCACATTTAGTTCTGTGAGGAATCTTCATACTTCTTTCCAAAGGAGTTGGACCAGTCTACATTCCCATCAGCAACCTAAGAACATTTTTTTCCTCCATACCCTCACCAGCATATATTTTGATTTTTATGATATAGGGCATTCTCACAGGGATGAGGTGGTAACTCATTGTGGCTTTGATTTGCATTGCCCTGGTGATAACTGATGATAAACAACTTCTCACATGCCTGTTGCCCACCTCTAAGTCTTTTTTAAAGAAGTGGCTATTTACCTGTTCTGCCCACTTTTGGATTGGATTGTTTTCTTTTTGTTGAATTGTATGAGCTCTTTGTAGATCTTCCATATCAGTCCCTTGTCAAATGTATGGTGTGCACGTATTTTCTCCCACTCAGTAGGCTATCCTTCGTTTTACAGTCTCTCTTCCTGTACAGAAGCTGTTTAGTTTGATATAGTTTCAGTTGTTAATTTTCTCTTTTTTTCTTTCCTTGCTGTTAGAGATGAATCCTCGGAGATGTTTCAGGAATTTATGTCATGCAGTGTTATGTCTATATTTTCTACTACATAGTTTATGATTCCAGATCTTACATTCAAGCTGTCTATCCATTTTGAGTTAGTTTTTGTGTATGGTATTAGCAGTCTAGTTTCATTTACTTTGTTTTATTTTATTTTTTTTGCAAATTGCAGTTCAATTTTCCCAGAGGTTTTCCCTGTTTCAGTTTCTATACCTCATTCTTGTCATATATTAGTTGTTCATGAATATGTGATTTTATTTCTGAATTTTCAATTCTATTCCACTGGTTTGGATGTAGGTTTTTGTCCCAATACCATGCTGTTTTAATTATTATGGCTTTTGGGGTACTATAATTTGAAATCTGGATGTATACTACCTCCAAATTTCTTCTTTTTATTCAGGGTAGTTTTAAATACTCAGAAATTTTTGTACTTTCATATGAATTTCAGTAAGCTTTGTTTTATTTCTCTGAAGACTACCAATGGATTTTTATTAAAATTGTTCTGAATCTATTTGGCTTTGGATAGGATTGCCATCTTAGCAATGTTGATTATCCATGAGCATGGACTATCTTTTCATTTCTTTATTTTTACTTGTTTATCTTTTCCTTTGTGTCTACTTGTATTTCTTTAAGAAAGTTTTATTGTTTTCTATTCTTTTTTTTTTCTTCTTTTTTTTTTTTTTTGAGAGAAGTTCTCGCTATTTTGCCTGGGGAACCACAGGCTCACATTGCCTAGCCATCCCCAGCCTCAGCTTCCCAGGTAGCTGGGATTACAGGCACATACCACCATACCCAGCTATTTTTTGAGACTAAGTCTCCCTATGTTGCCCCAGATGGGTCTTGAACCCATGGACTCAAGCAATTCTCAGTCTTGGCCTCACTTCATAGGCTGCAATTTAAGGTACATGCCACCAAGCCCAGGCTTTGTTTTACTGTTTTCTTAGTTTTTTTTGTTTGTTTGTTTGTTTTTTACATTGTAAAAGGATAGCTTTATTAGGACAAGTATAAAAAGGAGTACCCACAAAGTCCCTGCTGGACAAGAGCTGATTAGTTTACCTTATGTAGGTCTTTCACTCCCTTTGTTAGGTTTATTCCCAGGTATTTAACTTTTTTTGCTAAGATTGTGAGATGGATGCCTTTTCTAGCTCATTATTTGCATAGAAGAAGGTTACTGATTTTTGTGTGTTGATTTTGTAACAAAATAGACTTTGCTGAACTGGTTTATTGTTGCAATTAGTTTTTCCTTGGGGTTTTGAGGGTTCTTTATGTATATAATCATGTCACCTATTAATTTTCTTTCCAATTTAAATTCCATTTACTGGTTTTTCTTGTCTACTTGCTCTAGCTAGGACTTCTAATACTAAGTTGAATAGTAATGGTGACAATGGGCATCTGTTTCTTGTACTCAGTCTTAATGGAAAGACTTTCTGTTTTTCACCATTAAGAAATATGCTAGTTGTTATAAGAATGATATTTTTCACTCTTATATGTAATGTATGGCTTGTCATACATTACTTTATTATGTTAATATATGTTTCATTTATCGCCAATTTTAAAACTTTTCATCATAATTGGATATATTGTCAAATGTTTTCTCAGCATCTATTGATATAATCTTATGTGCTTTTCCCCCTGCCCTTTCTGTTGATGTAGTGAATTGCATTGTTTGATTTTGGGATGTTGAACCATTCTTGTATTCATGGAATTCTTAAATTCCAATTGATCATAGTGCATAAATCTTTTAATGCACTGTTGGATTCAATTTGCTAAGATTTTACTGAGGATTTTTGCTTCCATGTGAATTAGTGAGATTCATATATAGTTTTCTTTCTTTGTGTTGTTGTCTTTATTTGGTTTTGGTATTAACAGAATATTGATTTCATAAAATGTGTCTGGAAGAATTCCTTCTTTCTCAGTGTTTTTTAAAAGTCAGATTGATTTGTCTTCAAAAGATTGGTTGAATTCACTGGTAATTTCATCTTAGCCTGGAATTTTGTTATTTGAGAGATCTTTGCTAATTTCTTCAACTTCCTTGCTTGTGATTGCTTTTTCAGATTTAATTTTTCTTCTCTATTCAGTTTTGAATATTTTTTTTTATAATCTGTCCATTTCATCCAGGTTATTGAGCCTCTTTGCACATAAATAGACATAGTGATATATTATCTCAATTTCTGCAATGTCTGTTGTAATTTCTCCTCTTTTGTTTTTTATTCTATTTACTCAATATTTTTCCTTATTCTTAGTGAGTTTAGCTAGACTTTTGTCTATTTTGTTGGCTTTTTGACAGAACCAGTATTTTGTTTCATTAATATTTTTCACTCTTATACTTTGGACTCTTTGATATCTGTTTAATTTACTTGTGCTCTGATTTTTATTATTTTCTTCCTTCTATGGGCTTTGGACTTTTAGGTTCTTCTTTCATAGATTTTTTGAGATAAGGACAGGTTGATTATTTGAACTCTTTCTTATTTTCCACTGTAAGTTTCTAGTGCTACATTTTTCCCTCTTAATACTGCTTTTGCTGTGTTTCATATGTTCTAGACAGTTGAGTCCTTGTCATCATCTTTTAAATTTTTTATTGTATTTCCTCATTAACTTATTGGTCTTTCAGTAGAATATGTCCTTGTTTACTTTTTGTTGTTTATTTCTAGTTTTGTAGCTTTGAAGTCAGAAAAAGTATTTGGTACAATTTTAATCTCCATAAATTTGTTGATGTTTGTGACACAATATATTGTCAGTCCTGGAAAATGACCTCCATTTGCTTGATAAAATGTTTATTTGACTCTTTAAGGTGTTGGGGAGGATGCAATGTTGTTCTAAAATAACATTAAACTCATGTCTACTTCTTTTTTTAGGGTAATTTATCCTTATCTATTCTCTGTCTCATCTCATATCCACTAGTAATAGTGGGGTATTGAAGTTATCAAACATGCATGCATTTTCTTACTGTATCTGTTTTCAGATTTGATATTAATTGTCTGGTATTTTTGGTACTCCTTCATTTGGTGTATTTATTTTGATGGTTTCCTGTTGTACTTCTCCCTTAGTCATTATATACTGCTCTTCCCTGTCTCTTCCTACTTCTTAAGCTGGAATTCTCTTTTATCTGATATAAATATGGTTATGCCTTCCTTCCTTTGTATGCAATTCACTTGTAGAATTGTTGTCCATCCCTTTTCTTTCAGTATATTTTTATCCTAGAAACTTAAGTGTTTTCTGCCTGGAGGCAGCAGAAGGTTGAATTCTGTTTTCTAATCCTTTTTACTTGTCAATTCAGTGATATTTTGAGTGATTGCTGATATATGAAAATCTGCTACTGCCATTTTGACCTTAGTTTTGTGCATCTATTTAACTGCTTGTTTGGTTCTTTGCATTCATTCCTCTCTCTAATTTAAAAATTAAAGCTCTTTTTAATATTTCTTGTAGTTGGGGTTCAGTGGATACAAGCTCCTTAAGTGTCTGTTTGAGAAGGTTACTGTTATATTTAAGGAGAGCTTTGCAGGATAGAATATTCTTGGCTGGCAGTGCTTACCCTGCATATTTTGAAAACATTGATCCATTGTCTTCATGTATTCTTCCAGAGAATGATATCCTTTCAGAGAAGTATGATGTTAGCCTAATTGGTGTTCCTTTATAGTTTCTATTTTTACCCTTCATTAGCTTCATTATTTTTTTTTCCTTGCCTGGAATCTTACAAATTTTACAAAGTAAAATTGCAAAAAAAATATTCCTTGATCTAAATCTCCTATTGCATAGGTAGGATGGTACTCTTTTAGATTCTTGTATCTGTATGTTAAGTTTTTTCAGGAAGTTTTCTTCCATTATTTCTTTAAATAATTTTCAGTTTCCTTTTATCTCTTCTCCTGGGATTCCTGATTCTTACATTTCCTTTCCAAATAGTTACATAACCCATACTCATTACTTCTATATGAAATGCTTAAGGTGATTAAAAGGTACTTAAATTACTTTAAAAGTTCTGAAAAATCTTAGTTTCAATTCAAAATTTTTGTTTATTGATTGTGTTTCTCATAGCATCCATTTGATTTTTTGAGTTTTCTATGTATTGTTCCACTTCTTTAATTTTCTTGATTATGGGAATTTTTAATTTTTATGTAATAAGAGGAAATGTTTTTCCATGTTTTGTGTTTGGGTTGTAGATTCTCTCTCTCTCTCTCTCTCTCTCTCTCTCTCTCTTTCTGTGTGTGTTTGTGTCTGTCTTTACCTATTCCCCTGAATATTTGCTTATTTTCTTTTAGTTTACTCAGCTTCTGTTTATCCTTCTGTCACACTATTCTGGAAATTAGGGCTTCTGTTTATTCTTCTGTCACACTGTTCTGGAAATCATTCTATGGTGGGTATTGCTACTGTGGTCTTGAAGAATCGTTGGTAGTGTTAGGGACTGTCTTAAAGCACTTCTGGGTCTGGACAGGATGATGGATAGGAGGTCTAGAGGCATGATGGGGTTGAGGATTCAAGTCATTGGTAACCCACCCCTCTCAGATATAGTGACTTCAGATCTGCTCCAGTGGCTAAGAGGGTGAGATGGCCATTGACTTAGGAAACAAGATTATAGGACCTCATCTCACCCAGAAGCAGAGACTCCAGGATACCAAAGGGTCTGCTGGTGAGTCACTGTGACCTTACCCCATCTAAAAGTGGCCAGAATCAATCTTTTCATTTTGTGATTTATGTTTTAGGACTTGTAATTTTTAAGCCCTATTGTTGTAATAACATGGGTTTTATTTTTGTTTTTTTTTTTTTTTTTTTGAGAATTCTGCCAGATTAGATACTATTGATGAACATATTGCCACCAAACTTTTTTCTTCTCTGATAGTAACATAGCTGGAAAAGATTCCTTTCTTTCCATTTATGGCCTTGAAGACAATGTTGGTGATATGCTTTCACAACAAAAATTTCATCAACTTAGGTATTGTGCTCTATTGGAACAAGTTGCTTTACAAATGCTTAGAGTAAGTAAAAATACTTCAATTTTTATATTGACATACCTTTATTTTTGATATATTTTGCATTCAAAAAATCACTGATAAAAGTCTAGGATATAAAACCATCACTATTAAAGATAATTGACTCTTAGGGTAACAGCATCATTTCTGACTGCCTCTGAAGCAGAGCTTCCAGTGCATGTACAGCCAATGGGCATCCTTTATATCAGAAATCATGTAAGAAAATATGGACTTTTTGTTTTAGACTATGTCTCACTATGTTGCCCAGGTTACCACAGACTCAAGTTGCCCAGGCTACCATGGACTTAAGCAATCCCCAGGCTCAACCTCCCATGTAGATGGGATTACAGCTACCTGCTCTGGTGCCTGGCTGCTTTTTTTTTTTTTTTTCTCAAGATCAGGTCTCATTATGTTGCCCAGGGTAGTCTCAAACCCGCAAACTAAAGCAATCCCAAGCCTCTTGCCTCCCAGTGCTTAGACAATAGGCACATGCCACCATGCCCAGCTAAAATGTGGACTCTTAAGCTACATCAGTTTATTATTTCTTGAGCAGGTACCAATGAACAAACTACTTTCTCAGGAAAATAAGTTGGTGATCATATTGTCCTGTTAAGTTTGCATCATTATCTGTAATCCAGAATTAAGACATTATTTTGTTCAAAGAACTTGTTTATATATCCAGGTAATAGCTGCTTTCCCATCTTTTTTCTGAACTTTACAAGATGCTAGAGCATGCAAGATACATGCTCTTGTATACCATGTAATTTGTTTTTTGATCAAAGAATAAGAATAAAGGAGTTTGGTAATCTTGTTAAAATATACTGTGTGATCTTGGTTACCAACTACAACTGAAGTCCTGGAACTTCTAACTCATTTATATCCTTCATCACCTTTATCAACTTGAAATAATAATTCTTTAACCTATTTTCCATTCTAAAAATATTTTCTTAATCAGATTGTATTCTATTGTGCCTGCAAATGTCTCACTCAGCATATACATATTTATTTGAATGTCCCAATATCTATTGCACAACATAAAGAAACAGCACATCTAATAATATCAATAAAATTTTGTTCACATTAAAATGGAATTCAGGGGAATATCTTAATGAAATGTGTACAATGAATAGACTTTGTGATTAGGATTCTTATATTGTGATTATCTCAATAAGCCCAGTGGCATCAAATGTGGTTTTCTCAGACATTGTTTTTTCATACTCTTCACTGTATCACCAACACTGTATATGTGATTTTACAGTCACCTTTGTGTGAAAGTAAATGCAATAGTGTTGGCAAGTGTTGGTATTCTGCTATAAATTCTTCCTATTAATGCAGGGTGTAAAAAAATTCCAAATTTAAAATACTCATAAGTTAAGTTATATAATTGAAAATTAAATAGTTCTTAATGATTGTTTTATGAGTGTTATTTTATGCAAAAAATCCTCTGAACATTGCTAATAACATATAATCTAATTCTATTGCACTTCTTTTTATTATAACAACTTTTTAAATAAACCTTAGTTGTTTTGCAATGGATTTTTTATGTCTCATGTAACCATGGGCAGCATCATCTAGCACAATATGGGGCACACAGGGGAAAGATAGCAGTTTTACATCCACATTATTGGCATCTTGAGGAGGAACACGCTTTACCTGGTCACAGCACCATGCACTCTAGGGCTGTTCAAGAAAAAGATTTCTTCCTATTCTCTCACATTATTAAGTTGATTGTTCTTTGGGAAATGGAAGTGAGTGGTGAACGTTTTTAACTCAGGGGCCAATCAGTCTCATTTCATATCAGCTTTTTAGGGGATAAGAGGGAAAATCTAGTTCTTAAGCACCTCAGTAAAAGAAGTTAATTTAAGTATTGACCCCTTGTTCTCATGTATCTCATAATACTTTCTGGGTAATTCATGAGACACTTGCATTTTTTCTCTGATATAATGTCCTCCATGGTGTTAATTCTCTTGCACTAGTTCTATTAGACAAGTCAGCTGATATTTGATTAGTTTGAGCTACACATCTAAAGCTCAAAGGGTTTAACTATCAATCATCTTTGATTAGATATGATTATCTACATAATCTTAATCAGATGTAATATCAGAAATTTCAGAAACCAATTGAGTATTTGGCTATTTGGCCTTCCACAGTCAAAAACAAAGCAAATATAATCGGACGGTCTTCACTTATATGAGGAATACAGGGAAAACAAACCAATAGACAAGATTAATTTAAAACTGCCAACAGAATTGAAGCATAAAGCAATAGACAGGGAGGAGGGTAAAATCAGGAGAGGGGGAGGGCCCAAGAGATAAAGATGGTTCACAGGTGACAAGGTGATGGGAGAACCTCGGGGTAGACAACAATGTAATATATTGATATATAGATAGATATAATTAAATAAATAGAAAACTGGTAAATAAATAAAAGCAAATATATATTAGCAGATTTTGGTTCATTATAAGCTAAAACTGATGTTCAGAAGATTCCTGTGAATTATAAGGGTGAAACTGATACTTTTAGTTTTGGTCTAGTTTTAATGAGGTATTACCTTTGCTGTTCAAACATCAGCTATTCATTAGTAATTAAGTTCTTTGTATTTTAGTTTTCAAAGAAACTTTACCAGAATGGTGTTGAAATAGTTTATGAAATGTACTATTTATTTCTCGTTAAATTCATTTATGTAATGGTTAACTAATTATCTTGCATTAAATTATTCTTGAATTCCAGGAACTAATCATATTTTGATGCAGTAGGTGATTTAGTAAGATGCTGTTATGTTTAGAGTGTAATTATTTTTAAGGATAAGGGCAGTTATATTCAAAATTAAATTGCTATTCAGTTCAGATATTTTGAGTTATTCAATTTTTTGAAGCAGGTTAAATTCATCTTCATAAAATAGATGTGACAGCTTTTTTATTTATCTTTTTCAATTTCACTAAACAGTTTAACATAATAGCTCTGCTCCTAAAATATGTGAAGGCTCTTCAATTTTCTCAACATCATTTATTGAAGAAGACTTTCCTATCTCTTAAAAGTCTTAACTTTTAAAGTCTTAACTCTTTTGTCATAGATTAACTATTGATAAGTTTGAATTTATTTGAGAACTTGAAAGTCTAAATTCTTTGATCTATATGCCTATCTTTATTACAATACCATATTGCTTTGTTTCCTATATATTTATAGTATACCTTAAAGTTAGGAACTATAATACCTGTGTTCTTCCTCTTTTTTGTCAGGTTAGCTTCAGTAAGGTGGAGTCTTTTGTGGTTCCATATAATGTTTGTGTGTTTCTTAGAAGAATGACATTGAATTTTTGATAAGGACTACATTGAATCTATGTATTTGTTTGGATGAGAGAATCTCATGCAAAAGAATGAAACTAGAATGTATCACACCATTTACAAAAATTAACTCAAATTAAGGATTTTGGATATAAAACCTGCAACTATATAATATATAGAAAAAATTTAGAACTTAAACAAAACACTTCAGAGTACTCACTTCAATGACGTACTCAGGGATTTAACTCTATGCAAAGGAAAATAAAAGGTAAAATAAATGGGATTACAAACTAAAATTTCTTGTGTTAAATATCAAATGATAACCATTTTGTTAGTTGGCTGTCAAGCAGCTGTTTTTTGTTTGTTTGTTTGTTTTTTGTTTTTGTTTTTTTTTTTAAGTTAGGCACCTATCTGGGAAGGGGGATGCAAGCCAACCTTATATGGACATAAGTAAGGGTCATATATATCAGTCACAAGCCAGCAATGTCCCCTTATATGGCAAGCCCCTCTCCAGCCAATACAAATGGGACTTTTGTCCCCAAGCCCCTCACCAGCTAATCCAAATGGGACTCATATCCCCAAGCCCCTCACTTGGGATAAAAGAGGACTGGGTTGGGGGAGGGGGGCTCGGGGTCCTTACCCTGATGTAACTGCTGTGTTGGTGACCCAGGACAGTGTTAGACCCTAGCTTAAGCTACCAACAAACACCTCTTGCCTTTGCATCACCTGTGTGCTGTTGTTGTTGGAATCCCGGACTTGTATTTTAACATTTGGGGCCTCATCTGGGATCCCCAGATCGACAAATACCTGGTGGAGGACTGCTAGGAAATCCGCCAGCAGTCTATGAATCTCCTGGGCCAGGCAGACGCGCCAGACGGCCAGAGACAGGGAGCCTTGGGAGACGTCTGGAGGTCCCCATGGTAGGAGGTTGTGGGTGCCACTCATTTGGTACGCTGCTCTCTGACTCTGAGGAAGAAGCCAGAGTCCACCCCAAGGTGGAAACAGGGATCCTGAGAAGTTTTGAGTGCTTCCTTTTGACTTTTTGGTATGCCCGTGGGCATCCTTTGTCAGTAATCTTTTGTCTATGTCTAATGTGTCTCCTTGTTCCCTTCTTTCTTCATTTTCTGGATGGGGCAAGGACAAACAACACTACTCTCCCTCATGGTGGATCATTTCTCGGAGGTCTGGGAACAGGTCCACCACCTTAGTTTGGAAGTTAAAAGAAAATTAATGTTCACTTTTTGTTTCAGTGAATGACCGACCTTCCAGGGCTTAGACTGGCAAGGAGGGGGAAGGGGGGTTGGGAATCATTGGATCTTCATTTAATCCGGCAGGTTAAAAGAAGGGTCATATCAGCTCATCCGGACCAGGATGGTCATATCAGCTCATTCCTATATTCTAGTTAGGAAAGATTTAACACTTTTCCTCCCAATTGGTTTCAGCCCTTCCTTCCTAGGCATGTTATCGGAGTAGAAAAACGATCTACCTACATTTGCCTGGCACAGGAAAAGAAGCCACCACTTGTCCTGCCAGACTCCTCACCATTTCCTCCTGGACGAGGAGGACCAGCCGCTGACAGCAACACAGCCTCCTATCGCCCGGATCTTCCTGGGCCGGTGGATTCTTCCTCCCATGGATTCCCCTATGGAGTCTCCTGTTCAGTCACCGGGTCCTGGTGCCAGTACCCGTGTATGGGAGCGGGACCTCCATGATGCTCAGGAATCTGCTTATGTCACTCTAGCATCAGGAAACACCTCAGTATGCCTGGCTGCACTCTGAGCAGTGGGGGCAATCGGGGAAAATGGAGAACAGTCCTTACAATATTGGCCCTTCTCTACTTAAGAACTTTATAACTGGAAACATCAGAAGTTTCCATTTTCTGAAAATCTGTGCAGGTTAATTAACCTGTTTGAATCTATCCTTTTCACCCACCAGCCTACTTGGGACGATTGTCTACAACTCATGCAGGTTCTGTTTACCACTGAAGAAAAAGAGAGGGGAGTGGGATGTGTAGGCTAGGAAATTAGTTCCAGGACAAGATGGATGCCCAGTGCAGGATCCAACTCTCATAAACCTGCAGTTTCCTCTTCAGAAGCCTACTTGGGACCACAACACCCTTGGGGGGAAGAAGAGCCTCGGAATCTATCACCAGACACTAATGGCCAGTCTCAGCGCAGCAGCGTGCAAACTAACTAACCTAGCTAAGGTGGGTAACATCAGCACAGGCTTATGTCATTTACCTCCCAGACCCCAGCATGGGACACCTACCACTAGAACCCCTGGTCTTCTCTGAATCTGACCATCAGTGATCACACAGAACCCACTCTGGGTCACAGGAGACTGATGGTTGTTGGGCAAATGGAGGCACCCTTTTACTCCCAGAGGCAGAAGGCAAGAACCTACTGAACAGACTCCACCTAACAACTCATCTTAGGGTAGACAAAATGAAACAATTGGTTCTCGCAACTAACTTTAATTTACCAGGAGTACATCATTTAACCCAGGACATAGTGGCAGACCGCCGGCCCTGTCAATTGATAAAACCCGGTAAACCACACCAACAGTTAGAAATCCAAAAGAGAGTTGAGTTCCCTGGTGATATGTAGGAATTAAAGTTTACTGAAATTAAACCAGGCAGATATGACTACAAGTACCTCCTCATCTTGGTTGATTCCTTCTCGGGGTGGGTGGAAGCATATCCCACCTGCAAAGAAACAGCTCTTACTGTTTGTAAGTTAATTTTAGAAGTAATAATACCCAGGTAGAGTATACCACATACCCTAGGGTCAGACAATGGGCCCAAATTCACAGCCCAGATTGTGTAAGCCTTAGCCAAGTAATTGGGGAGCAATTAGAAACCACATTGTGCATATCACCCTCAGAGTTCAGGCCAGGTAGAAAAGGTGAATTCAACCCTTAAGAAGACCCTGACCAAATTGTGCCTGGAGACTGGTGGTGGTTGGGTAGTTCTCCTTCCTCATGCCCTGTTCTGAGCCAGGAACACTCCCTACTTCTTAGGACTCACTCCTTTTGAAATCGTGTATCCTCAAACCATAGAGGCCTGGCAGGAGTTGGAACACCCAGAACCCTAAAACCTTCATCTTACTGCCCTACAACATGTATGGGACAAACTGTGGCCACAGTTACAAGCCCTGTATCTCCCAGGGGGAAATGGGAGAAACCTTGCTAACCATACTCCAACTTCCAACCAGGAGAATGGGTGTGGGTCCAGCGACACTCACCCAAGTCCCTGGAGGCCTGCTGGAAAGGCCCCTTTCAGGTTATTTTCACTACCCCTTCTGCTTTAAAGGTGGATGGAATCACAGCCTGGATCCATCATTCCCACATACGGGCCCTAACCAGCCGAGAGGTCAAGGCTTTACAGCCTGAACAGTGGGTAGCCAAGGCAGACCCAGAAAATCCTCTGTGTATCTGATTGTACTGCAACCTAGATCATGACACCGCCCAGTTTCACCTGAAGCAGGCCCAGCATGCTTCTGCTCCAGTTCCTGCTGATTCACCAGCTGCCTCAGACATGCAGAAACAATCATCACCAACCAGTTCAGTTGAAGTGGACAGTATACAATGAAGAATCCAAAGAAGTCGTCTCAAAAAGCGATACTCATCCACTGTGGATGTGGTGGCCAGACCTGACCTTTCTTCTTTAGCAGGTGGTCCAGGATCCGGGTGACCCATGCATTTGGCATCATTCAGGAATCTTTGCATACCCTGGGCATCATGAGTACTCTCCACAGTGTGTGTGGGGGTCCTCTTTTGTGCATCCTGGGCATATGTTTCTAGCAATGGTGGGGCCTGGAGGTGGACAAGCCCAGACACTAGCAACTTTATTTCTCTCAGCTTTACCTACCCAACAGCACAGAAGTACAGGCAATATGAGGCGAAGTGTGGTCAGGTAACAATCGCATTCACCCAGCTTGGCAAAACAGAGAATAGTCAGTGGCTCATGGGACTACATTGAGGTCTGCAAACATATACCAGTTATTACCCAAGGTCACCTTCCAGGTCAAAGTCTTCCATTCCCCCCTTACTGTATCCTCCTGCTGGTGTCAGAGCTAATCCCATTCTTTCTGGGGAGAGACGCAAGAAAATGCAAACCCCGACCACCCGTCTTGAAGCTCTGGGGCCATTACCAGCACAGGGGCCAGACCAATTGCTCTGCCTACCTCCAGACCCCAGAGTATGGACTCATTATGGACCTAGAGGAATGCATATACCAGGCCCTCAACCAGACAATGCCTAACTTTACTGACATATGCTGGTTATGCCTTCCTGTGGCTCCCCCTTATTATAAGGGATGGGCCACCAGCAATAATTCAGTAGATGAGCAATCCCAAAAGCTGTGCCGCTGGAAGACTGTGGCTTGTCAGGGACTCACAAGAAGTTCTCGGTACAGGGACACGTTTAACGGGGTCTAGCTTAGCACTCATTGCAACTCCACCATTCAGGCCAACAACTCATTATATTACACACCCCTGAAAGACATGGTGGGTCTGCAACCAGACTGGCTCACCTACCACACGGACCAGGATATTATAAACCACTTCAGCCATTGCCAAACTCGTAGGGCAGTTGGAGCGGTACTAACAGTAGCTTTTATCCTGGGGTTAGCAGGTGCTGAACCAGGCAGACCCTCCCTTTCCTGGCAGGATCATCAAATAGTAGGCCTACAGGCAGCCATAGATGAGGACATTAGCAGAATAGAACAGTCCATCTCTAGCCTAGAAAAATCCTCATCCTACCTCTCGGATAGCCCTCATAACTGCTGAGGGCTAGACCTGTTATTCCTCCAACAAGGAGGACTATGTGCTGCTTTAAGAGAAAAGTGCTGCTTCTACGTTGGCCAAACCAGGGTAGTGCGGGATTCTATGGCCAAAGTAGGAAAATCAGGAAAACTGGTTTGAGTCCTGGTTCAACTCCTCTCCATGCCCCATCACCCTCCTCTCTGCTCCCGCAGAACCCTTAGTTTTGCTCATGCTAATGTTTAATTTAGGCTCCTATATTCTCAATCGTTTGCTTGCCTTTATCGGCAAAAGGTTATCTGTGGTTCAGGTTCTGATTTTTTCAGCAGCAGCAGCACCAGCAGCAGTATTTACAGTTTCCCTCAGATGATGACTTATAAAACCAAGATTGGTTTTCTCGTTGCTCAAAGAAAAGGGGAGAAATGTTAAATGTCAAACAATAACCATTTTGTTAGTTGGCTATCAAACAGCCATTTTTTTAAAAGTTAGGTACCTGTCTGGGAAGGGGGGTGTGAGCCAACCTTATATGGACATAAGTAAGGGCCATGTCAGTCACAAGCCAGCAATGTCCCCTTATATAGCAAGTCCTTCACCAGCCAATCCAGGTGGGACTCATATCCCCAAACCCCTCGCTATGGGATAAAAGAGGACCGTGGGGGGCGGGGGGGCTTGGGGTTCTCACTTGCCCTGATGTAACCAGCTGCGTCTGTGACCCAGGTCAGTGCTGAACCCTAGCTTAAGCTAGCAATTAATGCCTCTTGCATTTGCATCACCCATGTGCTGTTTTCTGGAATCCCGGACTCGTACTTTTAACACTTGCACAAGGGAAACTCATTAAAATGGAAAAACGTCCTATTGAATGGGAGAAAATA
Source organism: Uropsilus gracilis (assembly GCA_004024945.1). Taxonomy (NCBI): domain Eukaryota; kingdom Metazoa; phylum Chordata; class Mammalia; order Eulipotyphla; family Talpidae; genus Uropsilus; species Uropsilus gracilis. The sequence continues at coordinate 22,806 of PVHY01019021.1, forward strand.
TTTGCAAACCATACATCTGACAGGAGCTAATGCCCAAGGTCTACAAAGAACTCATATAACTCAACAAAAAGAAAGCAAAAAAAAAAAAAAGAGACAGGCAGAAGAGCTAAAAAAAACCTCTCCAAAGAAGACATACAAATCATCCACAAAAACATGAAAAAATGATGACCATAATTTATTGATAGAGAAATACAAATCAAAACCACAGTGATACAGTATCTCAAAATGTAGTATCTGTGAAAATGATATAAGTCCAGAAGCAACAAGTGTTGGCAAGGATGTAGAGAAAAAAGAATAGTCTTACACTATTGGTGAAAATACAGATTGCATAACTTGGTCAGTTCCTCTGAAAAATCATGTAGAAGTTTCTCAAAATATCAAAAATAGATATATCATATGACCCAGCATTTGTACTCCTAGGTATTTACTGGAAGAATGCAAAAGCAATAATTCAAAGGAAGCCTGGACTCCTATGTTCATTGTACCACTGTTTAAAATAACCAATATAGAGAAGCAAGCTAAGTGTCCAAGGAAAGATAAGCAGAATATGAAGATGGGAGGGAGACAGACAGACAGACAAATAGATAGATAGATAGATACATACATACATATATACATACACACAGAAATACATACAGGCACAATGGATTGCTACTTAGCTATACAAGGAAAAAATGAACTCTTGCCTTTTACAATAGAATGGATGAAACTGGAAGAAATAAGACATAAGAAGAAAGACAAATACCAAAAGGTTTCACTAATATGTAAAAACAAAACAAAGATTCCAACACCAAGCCAATAACAAACTCTAGAAATCTGATTATAAAAATCTAAGGTACCAGAAGGGTAAGGGGGTGGTGGTATAGAAAGGGGAGGGGCACAGTGAACTATGGTGGTGAACTATGGGTTATATGTTATATGTGTGGTGTGGTAACCTACACCTGAAAAGGTAGAATATTATATTTCTGAAATATATGGAGTTTTGTAAACCAATATCACCTTAGTAAAAAACTACTTAAAAAGAAAATGCTGAGCAGCTTAGCAGACATTTTGATGAAATGATTTGAGAATATTTTAGATTCTTCTAAATATTAGACTTTCAAACATCTAAATTAAAACCATTTTAGCATTCATATTTGCACAGGAAATTCATCATTTTAAAAGATGTTCTAGATAACATGATAGAATAGAAATCAGGATCACTCTATCCCCTAAAAGCAACTATAAAAATTATTTACTCATAAAAAGATCCAGACACTGCATTCCATCTCTAGTACCCCAAAACTTTTCCATAGAGATCTCAAACTAATGTTGGTGTTTGCTTAAGGGAAGGAGGAAGTGAAGGGGGAACGTGACTGGGAGTGTAGATATAGAGTGTAGATATCCCAGTTGGCAGTATTAGTTATGGATCAATCATTTGACACATAGGGACAACCTGGGGCATTGTGAAATTCTCTGGAGGAACTCTGGACACACATGTGGGTGAAGACCCAACCAGAGGCAGTAAAATCTACTGGTATAGGCCCACATCCTCGGGATTCCATAATCAGCTTGGGCACCAAAACAACAACCTTACATCCTCCCAGTAAAGATGAAAGAGATAACTGGATGAGTGGATTAAACTCCAAAAATAACCCAATCTCAGAAAGGACTTTAGAGAGAAAGCACTCAGACATTACAGCCCATAGATGCACCAGTACAGTTAGAACTGGACAGGGACTGCATTGTTGGCAGTCATAGAAGCTAGGTGGCACAAGCCTGACTTACTCTGGTACAGCAGTGCATCCTGGACAAGCGTAACTTACTCTTGGAGCATGAGTCTGGTGGTTCAGATCTGAGTGTTTTGAATCAACAGCAAAATACTAATGGGTAGGAAGAAATGAATAGAACTTATATGGTTAAATGTCGGGAAGCAGTTACTAGCTCACAAGACATAGAAATGTAAGTAAAAATCCCCATAGTAATCACTAAGCAAAAATCCAGGACAGAGAACCAAAGATGAAGAAACAAAGAGATTGATAGAAATAATAATGAAATCTATCCAGAAAGAGCAGAAAGAACAAGTAACAAAAGAAACAGCAGAAAAATAAAAGTCAAAGGCACAATAACTAAAATAAACAGTTCATATTAATAATCTCCCTATAGCAAGGGAGGAAAAGGATGGAGGGTCAAGAGAGGAGAGGGAAGATCACATGAGATTTGGTGATGGATCACAGGTGCTATAGTGCTGGAAGAACTATGGAGAATATACCTGAAGGAAGAAATCAAATACTGTACAAAAACTATAAACAATGTAAGAAAGTAAATACATAAATTTAAAAGCAAAACAAAATCTCTCTACATATGATGTTCTGACTTCACAGATAAAAAAGACATAGAGTAACAATGTGAGTGAACAATTTTCAACAATCAATATTTTGTTTACAAGATATACATTTAAAACTAAAAAACAAAACGAGCTAAAAATAAAAGGTTGGAGCTCAGTCAAAAATGCAAAAATTCACAGAGGTTAAAAAAGGGACTCTTATTTTCATATCAGATTAACTAGACTCTCAGTTGAAAATCAAGGGAAAAGGTAACCATAGATAGTGATCAAGAAAACAATTCACCAAGAAGATATACCTATTTTAATATTTACTCACCTGATGTAGGATGACCAAGTCATTTAAAGCAACTATCAACAGACCTGGAATAATGATGTTGATTAAAAATGCAGTGATTATTGAAAACCTCAACATACCAATGACAAGGAGTAATAAATAGTCCACATAAAAAAAATTAACAAAAAAATAAAGGCCTTAAGTGAAGTATTAGTACATATGGATTAATTAGGCATCTATAACAACTTTCCATCTTAAAATACATGAATATGCTTTCTTCTCTAGTGTACATGGAACATTCTCAAGAGTAGATCATATACTGGGACACAAGATATGTCTCAGAAGATATAGCAAAATAGAAATCTTCAGACCACAGCAAAGCTGTCCTTCCTTTATGAAGGAAAAACATCTATGAAGGAAAAACCAGAACTTTCCCAGACAAACAAAGCCTACAGAAATTTGCTACCACCAACCCCCCTCTCCAAGAACTCCTGAAAGAAGCCCTAAGATGGAAAACCGCAGAAGAATAAAAAGAATGAACAATAAAAAGAAAAGAAAAAACAAACTAAAACAGAATCCCAAATGACCACCAGGAACCAATTGTTAGACCCTCAAACATCAATAATTACTCTAAATGTCAATGGGCTAAACTCATCAATCAAAAGACACAGAGTAGCAGAATGGATTAAAAGACAGAACCCAACATTCTGCTGCCTCCAAGAAACGCATCTGATCCCAAAAGACAAGCACAGATTGAAGATAAAAGGATGGAAAACAATTCTACAAGCAAACAGCCCCCCAAAAAAGGCAGGAGTAGCCATCCTAATAGCAGACAAAACAGATTTCAAAATAAAAAAAGTAACAAAGGACAAAGATGGCCACTACATAATGGTTCAAGGGACAACAAACCAAAAAGATGTAACAATTATCAACATATACTCACCAAATGAGGGAGCACCAAGATTTATAAGAAAGCTACTAAGAGAGCTGAAAATAAATATAGATGAAAACACATATGTAGTAGGAGACTTCAACACCCTACTCTCAACAAAGGACAGATCAAAAAAACAAAAACTACACAAGGACACAAAAGCCTTAAAAGAAGACCTAGACAAAATGGGCCTAATAGATATCTATAGGATGCTACACCCACAAGGAACAGAATACACCTTCTTCTCAAATGCACATGGATCATTTTCTAAAATTGACCACATACTAGGCCACAAGGCAAACATGAATAAATACACAAAGATTAAATAATACCAACTTTTTTTTCAGACCATAAGGGCATAAAACTAGAAATCAACAATGAAAAGGAAACAAGAAGAGCACTTAACACTTGGCGACTGAATAACATGCTTCTAAAGGAAGAATAGGTAACTGAAGAAATCAAAGAAGAAATTAAAACTTACTTTGAAACAAATGACAAAGAAGACACTGCATTCCAAAATGTCTGGGATGCGGCAAAAGCATATCTAAGAGGAAGGTTCAGAGCAATACAGGCCCATATCAAAAAGCAAGAAAATAACCAAAAAAACAACCTAATCTACCAACTTGAAAAATTAGAGAAAGAGCACCAAAAAAACCCAAAATCCAGCAGAAGACAAGAAATAATTAAAAGAAGAAATTAACAATCTAGAAGCCAAAAATACTATACAAAAGATCAACAAAACCAAAAGCTGGTTCTTTGAAAAAATAAATAAAATCGATAAGCCCCTTGCAAAGCTCACAAAGGAAAGAAGAGCGAAAATCCTAGTAAACAGAATCACAAATGCAAGAGGAGAAATTACAACAGACACAAAAGAAGTCCAAAAAAATAAGAGATTACTATGAACAACTATATGGAAATAAATACAACAACTTGGATGAGATGGATAGATTCTAAGAAAGATACAGCTCCCCAAAATTAAACAAAGAAGATATAGAGAACCTAAATATACCAATCACAAGCAGCGAAATTGAAGCAGTCATCAAAACTCCACCTAAAAACAAGAACCCAGGACCTGATGACTTTACAAATGAATTCTACCAGACATTCAAAGATGAAATAATGCCTGCATTACTAAAGCTTTTCCAAAAAATTGAGAAAGAAGGAATACTGCCAAACACATTCTACTAAGCAAACATCACACTCATACCAAAACCAAATAAGGACAGCATCAAAAAAGAAAACTATAGACCAATTTTCTTAATGAACACAGATGCAAAAAATTTAAACAAAATTCTGGCAAACCGAATCCAATGATGCATTAAAAGCATCATTCACCATGACCAAGTGGGATTTATCCCAGGGGCACAAGGATGTTTTAACATCCGGAAATCAATTAACATAATCCACCACATCAACAAAGAAAAAAACAAAAACCACATGATCATATCAATAGATGCAGAGAAAGCATTTGACAAAGTTCAACATCCATTCATGATAAAAGCCCTTGAAAAATTAGGGATTAAAGGAACCTACCTCAACATAATAAAAGCCATCTATGACAAACCTTTGGCAAATATCATCCTAAATGGGGAAAAACTAAAATCATTCCAGTTGAGATCTGGAACCAGGCAAGGATGCCCACTCTCCCCACTACTCTTTAACATTGTACTGGAAGTCCTAGCTAGGGCGATAAGGCAAGAGAAAGACATAAAAGGGATACAAATAGGCA
>PVHY01019022.1:0-28156 GCA_004024945.1 Uropsilus gracilis
AGATAGATAGATAGATAGATAGATAGATAGATAGATAGATAGATAGATAGATAGATCGATCTTTGGTTTGCACAATTACACAATAAGAATTTGAGCATCGAAGAAACAACCTAAAGCCTCAGAACATATACCCATAAGTGACACACACAGGTGGGTGGGTGGATGGATGGATGGATGGATGGATGGATGGATGGATGGATGGATGGATGGATGGATGGATGGATGGGTGGATGGATGGATCTTTGGGGGGGGACCTTTGTTCTGCCTACCACAGTCAGAGATGTCTGGCTTAAATATGTGCATCTACCTTGAGGGGTGCAGAGAGAACCCTCAACATTCAGGAACAGTTATCAGTGCTGCAGGATGGATGACTTTACCACAGTACACAGCACTGAAAATGTGCATCTTCCTGCCCAAGAACATTCTGGAGTATAAGGCTCTTACTGGGGAGAATGCTTACGGAAATCAATTGTAGTCACTTAGGATAATGTTTAGGAACATGGAAGAACAATTTGTAAACTGATACCCACTTGAAAAATGACTAACAGGAAGACAACTGTTTAAGAAAAATGTTGTTTACAGAGACTGGGAGCCAGCTGTGGGAGATGAGCCAGCACTAGGATGACATGTTAGACTGGGTAGGGCCATCCGTCCACAAGGTATCCACTGAATGATGAGAAAACGCTATTTTAAACAATATTGCAGTTCAGAGCAAAAGAAGTTCTAATTTATCCTCAGGATAAAATTAGCAGTCTCTTTCATCCACAATTAATCTTCCCTGGGCAACAGAGGAGGTCTAATTACGTGGGGGTCTGGGGAAGAGAGAGACGCACACCTCTGGGTACGTAGGAACAACAATAGTGCCAATTCCCTAATGTCTGCTGTGTAGCAGAAAGTACAAGTTTTTTTTTCTGTTTTTTTTTTTGTTTGGTTTTTGTTGTTGTTTTGTTTTTGTATTTTGAGACTAGGTCTTGCTATGTTGCCCAGAGTAGTCTCGAACCTGCAGAGTCAAGTGATTGCCAGCCTCAGCCTCCCAGATAGCAGGGCTTACAGGTGCCCATCACCACACCCAGCTGCTTTTTCCAGACCAGATCTCATTATGTTGCCCAGAGTAGTCTTGAACCCACAAACTCAAGCAATCCCTGGCCTCTTGCCTCCCAGCGCTTGGATTACAGGTGAGCGCCACCACACCCGGCAAGTACAAGTTCTTTTAAGCATCATTCCACTAATATTGTCCTCAATTATAGATGACCACCTTGGCTCAGAAAAGTTGACTCACTTCCCCAAAGTCACACAGCAATGAGTGGCAGAGCAAGACTGACACCCAGGTCTATGGATGCATAAAGCCTCACACGACCAGATGAGAAGGTACCGCGGCATCAGCTGAGGAACACAGTCACCCTTTCCTCTGCTTATACAGTTCCCTCTCCACAAAACCCTGCCTCCCATCCAGCAGCTAACCCCTATTTTCCCTTCAAGAACCCAGATGAAATAGCCACTCCTCTGAACACCTCTCACAACCACTGCCCCTGAATGCATGATTTCTTCCAGGGCAATGTTCAATGCCCTGTACCCCTCTTCCCTGCGGCACTGATACCAGGCTGTCCTGATTCATCTGGCTCAGGAACATCTCCCCCCATTCTCATCCATGGAGAACACAGACCCATAAAGAATCCATGTGCATTCTGTAAGCCACTCTGCACATAGGTGGTACAAGTGGTATTGCTACAAGAGAATGAATTACAGAGACTGAGTCCGAGTACTAAGTGCCCTGCAAAGTGCCAGGTGTAGAACGGGCACCCACATCAGTTCACTGGAAAGAGAAAGCGGTCTATTTTCCTTCTGTCCCCTACCCTATCAAGCACAGAGTAAGTGCTTAATAAATAATTTAGAATAACTGGATGGAAGGATGGACAGACAGAGGGACAGATTGGATAAAAGGGTGTACAGACAGGGGAACGGGTGGATAGAAGGTAAAATGCGGGAACTCAATATAACCAGCACTCACCTGAATCCCCCAGGTCTGCAGCTGTTCTTCTGCTGCTCCCAGATCGAAGGTGATGGGGGTACAGGTGTTGTCAATCCGGAGAACTGTGAGGACCTGGCCATTGTGGAGCTCTGAAAGCAGGTAAGCAGCAAGGCCTACTAGGATGAGCCCAGACTGAGGGCAGCGGTAACCCCTTCAGACCAAGGACCCTCAGATCCCTATGGGGAGAAGGCCTGAACCTGTCAGGATAGCGCCCAGGAGACAGAACTGGGGTCACAGTGTGAAGGCTCGCAGGACATGGAGCGAGACCATATGAGGAGTGAGAGCTGTCCACACAAGGAACGGGGGGTGGTGAGCTGCCTATCACAAACAACACAGAGGAGAGGATGCAGCAAACATTCATACGGGCCTGGAGTCCGTACCAGCTGGGCTCTCAGGCACCGCGAAGGAAGCACAGTCAAATAGCTGACATTCCCACATGACTCGGAAGATAAGAGAAGGCTGACTGCAGAGGACTGACTGTGCAGATCAACAAGCCCCCAAAGATGTCCTTGCCCTGATCCCCAGACCTGGGAACACATTACCTACCAAGGCAAAGGAGAATTAAGGCAGCTAATTGGCTGACCTTTAAGAAGGATTATGAAGGGGGGGAGGGGAGCTCATGTTGTTGGGAACAGGCATCATGTAATCACAGGGTCCTGAAAAATGAAAGTGGAAGCAGACAAGTCAGAGGAGATGTGACTGGAAGGATATCACAGAGACCACTGGAGCTGAGAAAGAAAAGGAAGCCAATTCTCACCTGACCCTCTTAAAGGAACACAGCCCTGCTGACACTAGTTTCAGTTCAGGACGCCCTGCTTCCCCACCTGGGTGAGACTTTCCCAAGAGGATGTCCCAACCTCACTGAGACCTATCCCTGAGCAGTGGAGCTAGGGCTGGGTCCTGCTTTCCTCCGCAGCACTCAGTGCCCAGTTAAGTACCAGGCACAGCTCCCTCCCTATTCCCTCCCTACCCTCCTAGCAGGAGTCAGTATTTAATGACAACATGTGAGTCACTGGATGAAAGAATGGACAGGCAGGCCCAGGAGAGATGACAGACCTGTAAGACAACACAAGTGTGTTTTATTAGCTACCATGTTCAAGCTATTAGTTTCAGAGATGGAAAACAAGTAACCTGGACTAACACTACAGCTGTGACTCACTCAACTTTTTAAAGTCTGAGCTAGTTCAGAGGTACCTCAGAAAACACACACACACCTCATGCACTCAGGCTGGCATAGCTTGGTCCTGCCAACTGAAATGATGCTGACCACAGACATCAGGGCCAGTGCAGTGAAAATTGGGGCCAAAGGCTCTCAGGCACAAGTAGGTATGGCAGCAGGATGGAGCCAAGTCCACCTTCAGTTCTGCATAGAGAAACTGTACATAAGGATCACAACCCACTTCCACTGTGACCAGCAAGTCGGGGGCCCTAAGATTCTAGAATCCCGGGGTTCAGCTGTGCAAAGTTGGCAACTAGATATTTTAGCACATTCTCTGTGGTCATAGCTTAGAAAATGAGGCAAAACTGAAGGGTTTATTCTATAAGTACATCATCTGCTGCCCCAAAGCTCTTCTCCACCTAGAACTTAACTCTGGGCCATACCTGTCTTCAGAGCAAAATGACCAGTTTGACTTTGCTGGGAATCCTTGGCCCACTCACTCTCTCCTCTCTCATCACGGAGCCCCACCAACTGGGCCAAGATCTCCATTTGACATCTTCACCACAGTCCTACCTGTCCCTGTATTTGAATCCCTGCAATAACAGTCTCATCCTTAGCCGAGCACAGTGGCTTGTGCCTGTAAGCTTCAGCCTATGAAGCGGCCGGGGCTAGGGATCGCGGGTCGAGTCCCGCCTGGGGCCCGTAGCGAGACCTAGTTCCAAAAAAATAGCTGGGTGTGGTGGTATGTGCCTGTAATCCCAGCTACCTAGGAAGCTGAGGCTGGGGATTGCTTGAGTCTGTGGTACCCTGGGCAACAAGAACCTGCGTGCGGTTCCACGGGCAGAAATAGCGAGACCTAGTCTCAAAAAAAACAAAAAAAAAGTCTCATCCTTGGTGTCTCGAACCTGTCTTTTCTTCCTGAACTGAGCCTCCACAGAGAGTAAATCAGATATGAATTCCTTGATTCAAATCAGTAGCTTCCCTGTGCTCTGCCAACCAAAGCCAACGTCCTTACCATACTCTTTCTTAGAAGAACTGACTTGAGGCCTCCTTCTGTGTCTTCTTATACAGTTCCTCTGTTCCTTGAGCATGCACTGTTTGCCCCTCCCCCTCCCCCAGGGCCTTTGCATATGCTGTTTGTCTCACTAGAACATGCCACTTCTCTTTGGCCTGCTAATCCTACTCATCATTTGTACACCATTCCATTAACCACTTTCCCAGGGAGTCAGCCCCGACACTCTGAACCTTTAACAGATCAAATCTTGCTAAACTACTTATAAGTGCCTCCTCTTCTCCTTCATGTGAGGAAAGATAAATACATGTGAGTACAATTATCTGATTACATAGATAGGCAATTACTTGATAAAATTCATCTCCCCCATCAGATTATATACTTCCACATTCATTTTGCACATTGCTAAATCTCTTGTGGCTTAGTTCAGTGCCTGGCATACAGTAGGCATCAAATGCATGTTTTATGAGTAAATGAATTAATACAACAAAACCCAGGTCTCCGACCCTGATAGTGTTGTCATACCCTGAGATATCTTCTATCATCCCAAGGGTAACATAGAATTCTGACCCCTGACAAAAAGAACTTGATTTTACTTCCTCCACTTCCCCTTCTTCTTGGCAAGGGGCAAGGTACGGGAGGCAAGGCAGGAAGGTGAGGAAAGCAGAGAGGGGTAATTTGATTAAGACTGTACTTGACCCACACATGAACAGAAAGCCCCTGAAGAAGTCATCTAAATCCCTACTAACTGGCTTGTTTCTTCACATGGAGGGTGAGCATAGCCAATCTGGTGCTTTAAGATGATGAACACAAACGCTTGGCTCAAAATAGACCCTGCACAGCAGACAGCGCTTGTTCTCATACTTTCAAAGCAAAGGGATCAGAACTCACAAGTGACACAGAAGAGCACTGCTTGACTTGCATGTGTTTCTAACCTCCCATACCTTGCTCCAAAAAGGATTGAAGGGGGTTTCAATTATAAATGATGTCACCACTTCCCTTTACCCTGTTTATCATTTGTTTTTTTGTTTTGAGACTGGGTCTCGCTATGTTGCACAGGATAGTCTCAATCCCACAGACTCAAGCAATCCCCAGTCTCAGCCTCCCAGGTAGCTGGGATTACAGGCACCTCCCACCATGCCAGGCTGCTTTTTCAAGACCAGGTCTTGCTATGTTGCCCAGGGTAGTCTTGAACCCACAAACTCAAGTAATCCCTGGCCTCTTGCCTCCCAGTACTTGGATTATAGGCTGTGCCATCATGCCTATCCTGTTTATCCTAAATGATAAAATTACAAATTTTAAAATAAGTCAACAAGGAAACATAGCCGAAAAGGAATAAAGCAGAATAAAACAGAACCATAAAATAAGAAACAGCTTCCTAAAGGCTCCTGGCACAGGGCTTAGGCTTCAAAGTGATAACTTCATGTAATCCCCCAAGGGCCCTAAATGGTGGATGCCAGTATTACGGAAAAAAGGACTGAGGCCCTGAAAGGCAAACTGCTTGCCCAATGTTAACCAGGGAAAATGAAAAAGACAGAGAAGAAGCGAGAAACAGCACAAAATGCAGGAAGGAATACAGATGCGATCTTCAACTTGCTCTCAGTTTCACACAGCCAGTGGAAAACCCAGGAATAACCTGATACCAAGGTGGAGAAAGAGAGAGAGAGAGAGACAGAAACAGAGACAGAGAGAGTGTGTAACAGGGAGCAATTTCCTACAAAGGAGCAAGTACTGACTTGCAAACACTAGTGAAACAAAGCCTTTAAACTTCTGAAGGAAAATTATTTCATCACTTTCCATTCTACTGATATGCATGCAAAGGAGCACATACATTGCTTTCCTCGTAACTACTAATTCAAGAAACCCTCGCTTTCAAAGGATCGAATCAGTTGCTGCATTTCAGTGGGTCCCCTTGTTCCCAATGCTGCCTTCCCTGGCCCACGCCTGCCAATCATACAATCAACAAAATGTTTACTGAGCATCTCCTATGAGCCAAGCCCCGGATTGGGTACTAGAGATATGGGATGAACATGACAACACAAAGTCTCTGCCTGCTTGGATGTAACAGTCCAATAAGGAAGCTGGACTTTCAATGCTTTATCACAGCAGTGATATTTAATACAGGCTGTGATAAGTTGCTTTGGGGAGAAGCAGAAATATATCAGAACATCCTGAATTAACTAGCACTAGGATTCCTCATGGAACGGATATTTGAACTGAGCTCTGAAAGGTGCATGGATATGATGCAGAGGAAAGGAGACAGGGAAAGGGCCTGGCAGGCAGAGAAAAACTGCAGATGCAAAGGCCCTGAGGTAGGATAGCTTGGCCAAGGTTGCTTGGCCAAGGTCCCTTAACTAAAGGAGGCTCACAAGTGGTGAGTTAATCTTCGTGTTAAGCCACTGACATGAACATGACACAGAAGATGTGCATTTCAAAAGATCTCTCTGGATGTTATGTAGAGAATGCAGAAAAGAGGCGAGGAGGACAAGAAATGAGCTAGGAAGCTACAATATGGATTCAAGCAGAGGACGATGGTAGCTTGATCTAAGAAGTTGGTGACAGAGTAGAAGTAACAAAAACTGACTTGGGAGCACACCCCAAAAAATGCCCACCCTTATGTAAAGGCACTTTTGGATCCCTCCACTGCCCTCCCCTCCTCAGTCATGCTATGAGTCCAGATGGGCATCTGAGGAGGAGCTAAGGGGAAGACGGGGAGTCAAAGGTCATGCTCTTACCTTGGCCCCAGCCAGGAGGACTGCCCCCTGGGAGAGCACTCCAGCCAGGGGAGGAGATGGTTAGTGGGCCAGCTGTCACGCTGGGGTGCATCTGTGGTTCACAGGCCATAGCCAAGAGTCAGTTGGGTTTCTACTTCCCCTTCTCAAAGTTGAGCTTCATTATGGAGCAGCCAGCTTGTCTTCACTTCCCTTCAGGAAACAGCACAAGAAAACACTTTAGGTGGGGACCTGGGCAAGCCAGTTCCTGGAACTGTCGAAGGCCAAAGTGTCATCACAAGGGGAGAGGGAGCCAAGAGCCCTTCTTCTGACATTGTTTCCTATCATGTCAAGGAACATTTCCAGAGGGGGTAAGAAAGAGGACCTCTAAGATTTCCCTCTGGTCTTGGCCCTTCTACAGTTCACTAACCCTAGACACCCACAGGAGAACTAGGGAGCTGAGCAGACCATACTCCCAGACGTCTGGGATTCACACCTTTACCAAGGTGCCCAGGTAGGCAGGCACGTATATTCGTTATGAGAAGCCATATTCATACATGGCATCTCAAATAGCTTTCCGGAAGACAATGCCACTTATGAATGGCAGAAATCAAAATAGTGGCAAATATAAATTCTAAAGACAAAAAAGGGACAACCCTATAGAATCAATAGACCCAGATATTCAGGCAATGAGGGTTCCTCACAGATGTGGAAGGGGCTGTGCTCAAGAACATGAACTCTAGGGTTAGACTAACATATTTAAAGGTCAGCCCTATGACCTCCTGGCTGGCTATAAAAATAAAAGTAAGTGGTTCCCTACCTTCAAATAAAGAAATCATCCCCCCAAGAGAGGCAGTTGCAAAGACTTGATAGAACTACAACAGCTGGAACAGAGGACGCACCCCATAAGTTCTAGCTGTGTTTGTGGTTGTTTTTTTGTGTTTTTTTTTAAGAGTAGGTCTCACTATTTTTGCTCATGGAACCGCAGGCTCACGTTGCCCAGGGTACCACAGACTCAAGCAATCCCCCACCTCAGCTTCCCAGGTAGCTGGGAATACAGGTGCACGCCACCACGTCCAGCTATATTTTTTTTGGAACTAGGTCTCACTATGTGCCCCAGGCGGGACTCGAACAGCGATCCCTAGCCCCAGCCTCTTCATAGGCTGAAGCTTACTGGCACGAGCCACCGTGCCTGGCCCTTGGTGGTTGTTAACACAATTGCTGTACCTGAGCCAAGAATTTGTTTTTGAGTTTCCAAGTGGACAAAGCTAAACTGAAGACACGGACAATTAATTGGTTCCTGTCATCTACAAGGAGGAAAGGGAAAGTAGAAAGAGAGAACAAAATGTCTTCCTGGCACTTGGTTCAAAGAGAACCCAGAAATGGTTACAAAGCCTCCAGAGCCAGGTCAGCGATGGCATAGAGGCCACACAGCTCTCAGCCACCTACATCAGCAAAAGCAGAGATGTCCTTCATGAGTGTGTCTGCCCCCTTAGAGCCAAAAGTGAGTCTTAGGTGCCTCAGGCACCAGCTGGAACCTGCACATTTTATTTCATATGTATCCATCTGAGCCTGAGAATTACTCCAGGAATATCAGGCCTATGTCCTGGGATGACACACCAGCCTTGATAACCATCTTTATAAATTCACTAGACTCATCTTTGACAGTCATGACTATGGATGCTGGTAAAGAAGGGGCCTGATTGATACCAGACCTCCAGGTGAAGGAATCTGACTCCCACACATTTATCACATTGCTTTTTTCTCAGTATGTTTAAATATATATACTGGTTTTATATTTATATATATATATATATATATACATACATACATACATATGCGTGCAAAACTCAAGAAATACTCCACCTAAAAAACCTACCAGAAATAATATAGTAAAGTTACAAGTTACAAAATCAATATACAAAAATTGGTGATATTTCTATATACAAATAATGAACCATTAGAAAGAGAAATTAAGGAAACAAACAGGTTTACAACTGCACCAAAAAGAAAAAAAACTATGTAGTAATAAATGTGAACAAGAAAATAAAAGATCTGCACAATGTAAACATAAGAAAGACACGGAAGTAGGAAAAAAAAGATATTTCATGTTTGTGCATTGGAAAAACTAAGATTGTTCAAATGTCCACTTTACCAGAAGCTACATATATATTCAATGAAATTCCTATCAAAATCCCAAAGCATGCTTCATTGAATAAAATTGTAGAATTTATAATTAATGAAAAAAATAAGTCACATAAAATTTATTTGGAAATACAAAAAACCCCAAACATGCAAATATACCCTGAGGGAAAAAAAATAAAAGAATCATGCTCCCTGACTTCAAATTATAATATCAAGCTCCAGTAATCAAATCAGCATGGTACTGAAAACACACACAGACCAATGAACCAGGAGTAAGAACCAGAAATATACCTGTATATATAAATATATGGACAGCTAATTTATGACAAACAAGCTAAGACTATAAAACGTAGCAAGGAAAGTTCCTTCAATAAATGGTGTTGGAAAAATTGGGTGGCCACGTGCAAAAGAAAGAAACTAGATCACTATCTCACATGATACACAAAAATTAACCCAAAAATAGACTGAAGTTAAATATAATACCTGAAACCACAAGTACATAAAATAAAACATAGATTCTTTAACATAGATTCTTTAAACACAGTTCAGTCTTAGAGACCTATTTATGGGTTCATCTTCAACAGCATGAGAAACAAAAGCAAAGTAAACATAGAACCACATCAAACTAAAAAATCTTTCTGCACAGTAAAAGAAACCATATTAAAACAAAGGCAGCATAAAAAATTAAAAGGCAGTATACTGAGTGGAAGAAGAACTCTTATGTACCCAACAAGAGGTTAAAAGTGAAGATATATAAATAACTTCTAAAACTCAACGACAAAGAAAATAAACAGCCCAATTTTTAAAGGCAGAGGATCTGAACAGATACTTCTCCAAATAAGACGGCCAACAGGCATGAGAAAGATGTTCATCATGGCTCATTATTAGAGAATGCAAGCCAAAAAAGCAAGGAAGTATCACCTCACACCTGTAAGAAGGGCTGCTATCGAAATGACAAGTGTTGGTAAAGATGTGAAGAAAAGGGACTCCTCAAATGCTGTCTGTGGGAATGTAAATCAGTGCAGCCATTAAGGAAAACAGGATAGAAATTTCTCAAAAATGAACAGAAATCGATATGATCCAGCTGTCCCACTTGCAGGTATTTGTACAGAGTCTACAAAAACAATTTTTCAAAGAGATTATTCACCCTGATGTCATCATAGCATTATTCACAATAGTCAAGATCTGAAAACAAGTGTCTATAGGTGGATGATTGATAAAGAAGATGGTATATATACGCACAGTGGAATACGACTCAGCTATGAAAACAAAAAACAATTCTGCCATTTGCATCATGATGCACCTAGAGTATTAAGTTAATGAAATAAGTCAAATGAAGAAAGACAATATGATGTCACTCACACTGATACACTAAAAAAAAGGGATGACCTATAGACAGGATTACAAACAACAAATAAAAGGACCAGCAAAATGCAAAATAAACTGACAGTGGAGCTGGGGCAGGATGGAGAAATTGGGAAAGGGAGGAGTACAGGAAGATAGCAAGGAGGGCTCTCAGGTGATGGGGTGGTGGGTAAACCCCATGGAATGAAATGATGTAATATATATATAAACATATATGTATACTTATATGCATGAATATGTAAACAACAAATGATTAATAAAAAAGAGAAGAAATTTTAAAAGGGATTAGCTAAATAAAACAAACTCTTAAGACTACAAGAACAAAATAATGATTTTCAGAAGAGAAGGGGGATAAGCGATGGGTGAGTGAGATAAAAGGGGTTCATCAAATGTACGGTGAAAAAGAATAAAACTTCAGTGGGGAACTTAATGTATTAGACACAGCTGTTGATTTTAAAAACTGCACACATGAAACCTATAAACCAGAATCACTTAAAAAAAAAAAAAACACACAAGAACCAGTTACATAATTTAGGGGGGGAGGCAGTGCAGTAAAAATGGGAGCCCATGACAAAGTCTTCTGAGACAGTGATAACATAGCACAAACTACAGGGTCTTCCTAAGTTGAGGACCCTGAGAGACTGAGCAAAGTACACACACCTGAAGCTGGCCCTGAATTTCAGCTCCCAGAGACCACCTGAGAGCACCTCAACCCCACCACTAACCAAGAACATAGAAAAGCAGATCTTTTACTGGCAATTACCACACATCTGCCTTGTACCAGGCTCCAAAGCCAGAAAGTAGCTAAGTGTTATGAAATGAGTAAGGAGTTTAGTGCCAAAGAAACTAGGCTTGAAACCCCTACTAGGTCACTCACATGTTCTGTGACATTCCCCATCAAGATTACCTCCGTGGGCCTGGAATAAAATGGGTTGAGGGTGTCCTACCTGGCATAGCTGCTGTGGGGGTACAGAAGGAAACCCAAGCATAACATGCAGTACCTGTCTCACACACAGATCCCTGTCCTCACAGGTTGGTCCCATTTCACAGGGAAAAAAACCAGGGGTCAAAGATGGAAGTGACCTGCCTGAGACGGGGTGGTAAGATTCTGTAGAACAAGCAGGTAAACCCAGACCTTCTGGGTCCAGTGACCAAACTGGTAATTCTCATGCCCTGGAGCCTAGAGGCCCAGATTTCTGAGCTGGTTCCTAAACCACTTTTTAAAAAGAGTGGACTGAAGGAGACTGCATTCCCCAGGCATGATCATGTGAGACATTCTAGTGGGCACCTAAAATGCTGTGCTCTGGGAGGCACCTGTGCTCAGAGACCATCTTTCACTAGCTCAAGGCCTGGCCCACAGGGGCACTCCCAAATACTGCTGGTATCACCCCTCCCTTCCTCTTACCTTGTGCCCCCAAACACATGAAAGCAACGATAGCCCCAGGGTTATCACAGGATATGCACTTAATCACTGAAGCCCTCAATGTTGCCTCATCTGGCCAAGCCCTAGGCCCACAGGGCAAATCTAATCCCTAGATTCACTTTGCAGATGAGGAACCCAGAGACAGGGTAGCTTGTAGCCCAGAGAAGCTGTACTGGAATCTCAGGTCTCTCTACAACCCCACCCTCCACTCTCCAGGCAGAAGGGACAGCCCACAAGCTGCACAGAATCCTTCCAGACTTCTCAAGAGATTCCTAACTGCAAAATCCTACAAATAGAAGTCTCAGCACCCCCAACTAACCCAAATGGCCTCCCACAAAGTCCCAATCAGGAGACTCCATTCATTCATGGGAAGTCTCTTTAGTGTCATGACTGAAACGAACGTGCACTTGAGCATGCGCAGAAAGCGCAGTGTAGCCATACCGTGGCTTACTACTCAGTGGCCAGGAGAGCGAAATGCTGCCCTGGACTGCAAAATGGAGGGAGCTCGGGATAACTACGTGCAGTAAAGCAGGTCAGAATAACAAAGACAAATATTAGCATTTACACAGCAGATGATTCAACAAAGTAAAATACTTGTAAAAACTACTGGACGTTTAAAAAAAGTGAGGTTAAGAGAAAGGTGGGAGAGGTAAAGGCTCAAAGGGATATAAGCATTGGGGGTGGGGAAATAATAAATAAATATCCACACAGTTCAGCCACTTCCCAGTGGTACAACCTGGAACAAATTTCTGTTCTCTGCCTCATTTCTTTACAGAAAAATGGCTGTAATAATGCTGACATTGGGTTGTTGTGAGTCTTAAAGAGTTCATCCTTATAAATCACCCAGAGGAGTGCTGAGCTAACAGGAATCACTGAGTTATCTTTTCTCCACAAATATTCCCTAAAAACCTTCTACTTGCCAAGCCCTGGGCTTGTTCAATTGTAAAACCAGAAATCGAATCCTAAGTCCCTGTTCAGTTCTGCCTGCGAGAGATGCACATCCGGTGGAAAAGTTAAACTCAGGGAAACAGAAACCAAGGAAACAAGGTGGACACAGGGAACGGTTGGCACCTAGGAGTGGAGGGAGGGTTCTTCAGGACGCTTCCTGCAGCAAGAAAGGACTGGTGAGAGGTA
The DNA here is from genome assembly GCA_004024945.1 of Uropsilus gracilis. Classification (NCBI taxonomy): domain Eukaryota; kingdom Metazoa; phylum Chordata; class Mammalia; order Eulipotyphla; family Talpidae; genus Uropsilus; species Uropsilus gracilis. The sequence continues at coordinate 12,979 of PVHY01019022.1, forward strand.
CAGCCAGGAGCCACAATGACCCAACTGGGACACTTCTGCACTCACACCCAGGCCCCTCCTCCAACCTGGAAGCTGCAAAGGGCAGGAGCAGTGTGGCAAAACTGAGCAAGGAGAGCTGACCCACTACCTATCAGGCAGTCCTGTGCCAACAACCCGATCTGCTTCACTCAGTCCTAGGGGGACTGGCAGCAGAGATGACACCAAGGTGGAGGCGAAGCAAGAGAGCGAGAGTAGCCTTAAGTCTCCCGCAACTCACTCCACTGACCAGTTTCTTCTGAGTTCCCCAGGTTCCCTTTGCTGATTCTGCATTTTAAATAAGCCTTCCACTTATTCCTCTTTTTGTGCTGTGTGGCCCAGCCCATGCTGAGGAAGTTATCTTTAAGAATGCGCTGCAAAGGTCTCCACTTCTGCAGACACTGAGAACCCCTTTTCCCCAAGCACCGTGGGCCCCACAAACCAGAGGGAGAGGAGATGGGTTGGCATGGAGATCCCACAATTTTCACAAGCCAAGTTTTATTTTTGTTCAACTGGAAAGTCCCAACAAGAGGCTCTAAGAAGGCAGGCCTATCACAGAAGTCCTGGGGTGGATACCTCTTGAAAGACACTGGGACCAAAACTCTCCATTTTACAGCTGAGAAAATTAAGACCCAGAAACGAAAGTGAACTCTTCAAGGTCAAGAAGTCGGTCCAGGGCTGAGCCAGAATAGAACCGGACTGGGCCTGAGATGTCCCCACCATTTCGCCTTAGCCTTGGGCAAAGGTGTTTTGCTCCAGCCCTACCCTTAAATTCTCTGCGGGAATCTGCTGTCTTGGGGGGGGGTCCTTACCCCCCCCCAAAATCACCCCTTATTCCCGCGTCTCCACCTTACAGGAGCGCCCAGAGCAGCTCCACACACGACCAGCAGGGGAAGGGGGCCGAAAGGCTCACGGAGGAGCGCAGACGCGGCTCCCGGCGCCCACCCCGGGCCCAGGTTGAGGCCGAGTGGCCCAGGCGGCTGCGCAGCGTGAGACCCGCGCGCCTCAAGTCCAGCCTCACGGCCGCCCGCGCCCGCGCGCGCGAGGACACCCAGGCGCGCGCGCGCCGCACCGCGCACACTCACCGGGCCGCGTCGCCGCCTCCGCCCCCGGACGCGCAAGGTTGGGGGCGCTGCCGCCCTCCGCGCCGCCGCCGCCGCCGCCGCCGCCGCCGCTGGGCACCACAGCCCGCGCCGCGCGCAGCGTTCCCCAGATGCGGTCGCCCGGCGCGGTCACCCCACCTGGAGGAGCCGCCGCCCGGCGAGCCGCCTCGGGGCCAAGTGGAAAGCCGTCTCCTGGGCCGCGTCGGAGCCCAGCTGGGAGCTGCCTTTCGTCAGCCAGGCGCCCTCCCCAGACTCCCGACAGCGCCTCCGCCTTCCCCGACCACGTGCACCGATGCTCGGGCGCGCTGCCCCCGCGGCTGCCCGCCGCCGAGTTCCCGCCCCTCTTAGCCTCGGGCTTCCCACCGAGTGAGCGGAGCTTACCTGCAACCCAGCCCTCGTCGGACAGTCACGGGACCCGGCGGCTGAGGCAACATTTGGGACCAGAGATCTCTCAGGGGGTTGTTTCTTCAAGAAAAACGACCTGAAGTGCACACTGTGAGAGAGTAGGAGCTTCGCGTGGGGATCCGACGGCCAGATCCCGAAGTCACCTCTCCACGTCTACAGGCATCTTTTGTGGTGATTTCGCCTCTCTGTGCCTTCATTTTCTGTTACCAAACAACAGGTCATTATAACAAGTTCATGGGATTGTGTAAGCTTTAATGAGACAATCCTTGCGAACTGTCTGTAACTCCCAGACGTCCTACTCGGTGTTGTTTGCCATCCCCGCCAGGGCACCCCGGGCTTCCGAGGGGTCCACAGCTAGAAGTCTGTGCAGCACCTGCGGAAAGCACCTTGCACGTAGGACACGTGTTTACAAACGCGCGCCCGTGGATTCGCAAAAAGGGAGCCGACTCCATTCCATGGAGTCTTTTTCATTCAACACAGTCCCTCCACATCCACCTCAGGCCACAACTCTCAGCTCTGCCTCCTTTCTTTGTAGGGGTGCATCAGCCTCCGCATATGGAAAGGAGCTTGTTTCCTCTGTTTCTCTGTCCCCTGGTAAGCAAGTAGGGGGTTCCCACTTTGCTCACAGACCTTCTGGAGATGGCCCCCGAGCCACAGTGCAGCCGGCCAGCCACTGCCTGCGTTTCTCCATGTGGACTTGCTGAGTCAGACTGTGGATGCATTTTTAATTTCAAGAGATATTGCCAAATTGCAGGGGGCCTCTCAGACCACAGAACTTAGCTGAATGCACATTCTGCCAGTCACAGAGGCGGAAGGAAAGCTGGTGGTAGCCAGCAGCGATTGAAGAACTGGACAGACAGTAGTTTCGGCCCAGGCACCACGCCAGTGAGGATCTGGGGACCCGGCTGCTAACAATGAGGTCCATTTGTTTATTCTGCAACACATTGACACTGGGTACTAAGTGACTGGCATTGTACTGGGCTATACTGAGCAGGGCACACAGATCCCCATTTAGTTGCTTAATATCTAGAGAAACATGTGGGGGCATGTGAGCAAGAGACACACAGGATGTGGAGCTTTACAAATTGCTGATAGGAACTGAAAGGGCTCCTTTGATGGTGTGTGGCCTGGTCACAGTGTCTAGGAATCTTGCCTCACACAAGGCCTACCTCCTCCATGAAATCAGATATCCTTCTCCTGCCCTTTCTGCCTGACTTCCTTCACTCTGCCAGTCACTCCAGCATCAACCAAGGTGTTGACACATCAGTCTCCTTGGATGGGAGGCACAGAAGACAGAGAACTTTGGGACCAGCTGACTCGGCCCCACTGCTCAGTGGCATGGGGCTCGCCTCACTTAGCTTCTGGGCCTGCAGTGGTAAAAGGAAAATAGCAGTACCTGCTAAAACCAGAGATCCTAAGAAGTAAATGGGGTGATGAAGTGCTGAGAGGAAAGTGCTGATGAAAGTGTCATTCAGAATATTTCAGGTTTTGTTCCAGTTTCCCAACAAACAACACATGACTTGTCATATTCCCTGCACGCTCCTGAAAAGGACAGCTGAGTCTGTTGTCTCAAGCCGGCTCGCCTGTGTTGGGCATGTGATTTCCAGGAGTTGAGCCTGATGGAGCATGAAAGTATCGTGCCTTTTGCATCTCTGAAACTTCAGCATTACCAAAACCTGGCATTGCAGCGTGAAGGCATGGAATCTGTGCAGAAAGGGGAAAGGTAAATAAAATCCAGAAGGTGGTTAGTACTTGATCAAATACTGGAAAACAGTCTGGGAAGCAGACTACTGGAGTGATGATTCTCCATGGTGGGGCCAAGCTCCTCCCCAGCCTATCCCATGCTAATCTTCACCTACTCTTCCCCAACCCTCAAAAACCCTAAGCTCCAAAACAGAACATCTCTCAGTTCCCCCTACAACCCACTGGTCTCTCACTTTCAGTTCTCTGAGGTTACCATTCCTTTCCCTCTAGAAGGAGGAGAGGACACCCATGCCCATCTAGGCCTCGGCTGAAAGGATGCTTCTTCTGGGAGCTCTTTCCTCCCTGGACTTAGGCCAGTTCCCAGCTCTCAAGGGTCCTCTTGCTTAATCTACAGCTACACCTGTTATTGACTGTCCCAAAGAGAATAACCGTTTAGGGCTGTTTCTGTTCATTCAAACAGTCCCCCAACATCCCATCCCCAGTATTTGCTAAACCCCTCTGAATTCGTGAATAAGTAGGTAGGAACAAAATCATCAGAGCTTCAACCACATAAAATCCCAGAACCACAAACCCCAAGCAAAGCTCACTCACTCAGCAGTTGCACCATCTGTCCGGTTGTGTTTGCAAGGGTTGTTCCAGACCCGTGTCTCAGGGCGAGCTGCCAGCTCTGTCTAACAACCCGGAGGTTGTTGGAGACAAGAAACTTTGTCCCAGAATCTTCAAGTGTGGCAGCCCATAGGGCAGGGCTAAGTCCCAGAAACTCTGGATACGTACTTGAAAAGGCAAACATCAGACTCAGCTGTCTTTTTCAGGAGCGCGCAGGGAGCGCGCAGGGAGTAAGACAAGTCATGTGTTGTTTGTTGGAAAACTGGGACAAAACCTGAAATATTCTGAATTCCTGTCAGACAGGCTCACAGTCTGCCTTGGGCTGGGGGATCTGCTTCTATGCTGGCTACAGAATGACAGGTGCCGGATACAGGTAAAACAAACAAAAGGCCAGGAGGAAAAGTCAAAACAAGCTAACAACCAAACTAAAGTACTGATGACTGGGGATAGGAGTGAATAGGGAGGGGAGGTGGTGGATGAACCCCGCAGAATGCAAAGATGTGAAATATATGTATGTATAAATTATTATTATTCTTGAGACTAGGTCTCACTGTGTTGCTTGAGGTAGTCTCAATCCCACAGACTCAAGGGATCCCAATCTCAGCCTCCCAGATAGCTGGGATTACAAGTTCCCGCCACCACGCCCAGCTGCTTTTTCAAGTACTAGGCCTCACTATGTTGCCCAGGGTAGTCTCAAACCCGTGAATTCAAACAATCCCTAGCCTCTTGCCTCCCAGAGCTTAGATTATAGGTGCATGCCACCACAGCCAGCTTATATATATATATATTTTTTTTTAATGTGACAGGTGCCTTGGGAAGTTACAATGGAGATAAAATGGGGCTGGTCAGGAGAGGGAGTCTCACATCTGGTTGGGGAGAGAAGGGAAGAGTGGGTAATTGAAGGAAATCAGCCTTTTAACAACCTTGACTGTCTGGTCTTTTTTTTTTTTTTTTTTAAGCCCTTAATTGTTGACCAGCAGTCACACTCTCTGAGCCACCAGCCTCCTGCTCTCCTCATTGTACCTTCAGCTGCCCTCATCTGTCCTGTAATGCCGCCTTTCTCCCCTTGGTAAGTGGTTTTCAAGTAGAAAAATAAGGGGATGTCTGTTCTTGAACTCCAGGGCCACTAAAGCCCTTCAAGTCCAGCAAGCTGTGTCCCCTTGATTCATTTGACCCAGGAACAACTCAGTATCATTTGAAAAATTTAAGCCAGAGACACAGACCTTGTAAAGACCAAGTGCCTCGATGAATACAGAGTGACACTGCCTCTCCCTATGCCCCTGAGCAAATCTTCCAAACAATCATGTGCCTCCTCTTCTTGAAATGTTGTAATGGCCTTGAACGCTCTGAACTGAATCACAGTTCAGGCCGGGAGTCAGACAGCCCCAGGTTCAAATGCATGCTTTGTCCCCATAATTAATAGTGACCTTAAGACCTTAGTACCTGCCTTCCTCTGCAGAGGGGAGCTGGGAAGAAAAAGAAGCAAAACTTGAATTGCCTGCTCTTGCAAAAGCTTTTTGGTTAATTTCAGAACCCATGAAGTGATGGGAGATCTATTGACAGGAGAAAACACTCTGAGATCTGCCAGCCTGTCCCGGAAGGAGAGCAACTAAGGTGGAAAACAAGAAGCAGGTGAGACCCACCAAAGCACACCCTTCCTTCCTGCTAAGGATGTTCAGTGACTTCTGCCAAAAGTGCCAGGAGATGCAGAGTATTCGCTGTGGACTCTGGAGCTTTACTGGCTGAGGAGGCGATGAAAAGGGGGAGCATGGGGGAGAGGGGGGGAGCTGAGTAGTAAGTTCCTTGAGTCCGCAGAAAAAGTCTGGAGGTGTCATCTGTTTGCCCCTGCAGTCTTCACACTGTTCCACTTATTGTGTCCCCTTCTTGCTCTAAAACCTTGAACAGTCTTAGAGTCTCTCTGGGCCTCAGCTTTCCCATGCCTGAGTGGATCACAGTGGGTAATAGGCAGGCCTCTTGTATGTGAAGGAAAAGTGCCTGGCACATAGTAGGCCTGCCACACTAGAAGCATGAAGACTCAGTGTGTGACCTCTGCCAAGCTGCCTTATGTTTCAGAACCTCAGGGAAATTTTTCCACATGAAAGTACAAGTGGTTACTACAGGGAACTTGTATGTCACACAGGGTCTGGCTCAGTCTCTGTCTTCCAAACGAGCTATGGCACCAAGTGTGCTGGTAATGGGGGCATTTTATCCTCCAAACGATGGGTTCTCAGGGTATGAAATTGCCCAGAGGAGTCAATGCAGGATTTGGGGGAACAGAATCACACAACAGAGATATGTCACAGGTGTACAATCCAAAGGCCAGTACTGAGTGTACACAGTAGGTAAGACAGGTGCTAGGCCAGATGGTCAGTCCACATCTTGACTGTACCACTACACATCACGGGGCTGGTCCTTTATGCTCATAACCCCTATAAACAGTCACTATGAGGATTAGCTAATATAATTGCAAAAAATGTGTATCTTTACACAATGGAATATTATTCTGCAATCAAAATCAACAAATATGATGCATTTATGATTAACATGGATGGACCTAGAGGGAATCATTTTAGCAGAAATAAGTCAGAAAGACTGAAACCGTATGATCTCAACTATAGATGGGATTTAAGAACAAAAGGCCAAGAAAAGGTTGAAATAAGCTAACAACAGAATTGGGGCAAGAATCAGAAGAATCACGGAAAGGAGGAGCACAAGAAGATAAAAATGAAGGTTCATGGGTGCTAACATGGAGGGAGAATTCTGGGGAATTCTCATATACATATATATGTTTTATATATATGTTATATATATGTTATATATGTTATATATTTAATATATTATCTTATTTATACACATACATGTGTGCAAAATAATTAATGAAAAATAAATTTAAAACACTAGCTGGAAAGGCCACAATTCTAGCACTGATTTTTTTTCTCACCAAATATTGGTGGTCTCTCCTGCTGACTAGGCTGGCCATGAACTGAGAGCAAGCGTCACCAGCCATGTCAGCTTGTCAGCTGGTGCACCTCTGCCTCTTCCCCTGCCTCTGCAAGGGGAAACCTAGTGCTGATGGCAGAGCTGAGAAAATCAAATAACCTGAATCACTGCATCTCTGCAGGTGGAACAGCTACCCTCCAGCTGCCCTCCAGTCACCCAGCTCATATCAAATTTTAAGAAACCAACCTTTGTTGTCATTGATCCAGACCAAGACAGCTATTATTAGACTTGTAATCAAGCATGATGAGGTTGAGAAAAAGACCTTTACAAAATTAGCAAATATTTGATGAGCACCTAGAATGTTCCATGCATCATGTGTGGTGCTTTAGCTTTTACCAATTCATTCATTGTTCTCAATTCAGGGTGGTTTGCACCCCCAGGGAGAATGTCTGGAGACATTTTCAGTTGTTGTGTCACTGTCATGTAATGAGTGGGAAGAGGCCAGGGATCCCAGTAAATATCTCTAGTAGCTGAAGTGTAAAAGAAACCCTCCCATGGTGGAACAGATCCTCAATTTTTTTTTTTTTTTTTTGGGGGGGGGGGACTAGGTCTCACTATTTTTGCCCTTGGAACCACAGGTTCACATTGCCTGTGGTACCAGACTCAATCAATCCCCAGCCTCAGCTTCCCAGGTAGCTAGTATTACAGGCACATGCCACCATGCCCTCTGTGTTGCCCCGGGCGGGACTCGAGCCACCATCCCCAGATCCTGCCACGACTTCATAAGCTGTCGCTTACAGGCACACACCACAGTGCCTAGACAATTCAAATTCTTAACACCAGTTCTTGCCCATCTCCCAAATACATTCTGCATATAGATACAGGCACACATACACATCCATTTTTATGCTTTAATGGGAAAAAATCAGAACCAATGTATCTGCTTTAGTGGTTAAAAACCCTAGAAGCTAGTTTCTCTTGAGGCCACAGCGGAAGCCCCTCCCTTTAGAATTCCCAGGCATTTCCCTTCCCCACCAGCATGCTATCATCTCCCAGAAACCATCCCCCCACCCTCACCCCCAGGCCCCAGCATCAGCCACACCCTCATTCCCTTCACATGCTTTCCCACTCACCCACTTTACATTCAACTTACTCTTGACATTATTTAGGTAATCCGCCCCACATGACCAATAATTCTGGTCCTATGCCACACCCTTTGAAATACTTCTGTTGTTACTTGAGCAATACTCAGCTGCTTGGCTGGAAGACAACCAGTCCTTAGATAGCCTTATTACTCCAGGTTAAAGGTAACAGGCCTAGAGCAGTGAATCTATCAATTGTGTCTTCACTCTCCTCTTGTTTAGGAAATCTCCATTTGTAGAGGTCAGAGGCTAGGAGTTGTTACACTTGACAAAACCAGGGGTAAACCCCTAACAAAACTAGGTATTGCTTAAAACAGAAAATGTTTACTGTACTGTTTAATCCAAATTAAACTATCAAGTAAGCAATTTGAGGACTCATGATTTCAGGGAAGATTAAGCTAGAGATGGGAGAAGCATGGTAGCATACCACTACAGAATGGAAGCCACAAAATGGTACAAGTGGAAATAATCAACCCTCTCAAATGGTACTGAAGGTCAAGCAGGAAGAGGTATAGGACCACCCAACCTACAGTTCATCAGTATTTCCAAGAGAGTGGCAAACCTGACTTGGATGTCTTACCAGTAGAAAATGGAAAAGCTTGTAAAGACAACTCTTACATGGATTTCTACTATAGAGAACAGTAACAGGCCCCATAACCCTTAAAATATAGACTGTTTCAGAAGAAGCAAGAAAATTCCATCATATTCTCTTCATCTTTTTTTTTTTTTTTTGAGACTAGGTCTCGCTATTTTTGCCTGTGGAACCGCAGGCTCACGTTGCCTGGGTACCATTGGACTCAAGCCATCCCCAGCCTCAGCTTCCCAGGTAGCTGGGATTACAGGTGCGCACCACCACGCCCAGCTATTTTTTTGGGACTAGGTCTCACTGTGTTGCCCCAAGCGGGACTCAAACTGCGATCCATAGCCCCAGCCACTTCACAGGCTGAAGCTTACAGGCACGAGCCACATGCCCCACTTCTCTTCACCTGTTTCTATCAGAAATTATTTTGTAGCCAAAGACTACCAGAAGGTCTAACTCTTAGGTGCTAGAATGAAGCCAGTATAGGCATAAAGAGTATCACTTAGCCCACCAGGAAGGAAACATGCTTGAAAACTTGCACAAAGCTACCTCAGTCTAAGGTACTCCAGAGAAAAGCAAGCACCGCTGGTTTTTCAAAATATTGAAAGTAAATCACTTGATTTCCTAAGACACATACCATGGATAGTTTCTAAATATGTAAACAAATGCATGTGATTCATGTGTCAATTCCACTCCCTAAGTGAAATTCTGCAGGTTATATGGTAAAAACATACTTTGCAACATCAAAAATTATGAATCAGAGGGGGGAAAACAAGTCTTTACTTTTAAATGACTGTGAGTACAACAAATAATAACAAGTAACAAGTTCTTCAACTCTATCGTCTAGTAATTTTGATTAAGAGAAACTAAAAGCAGACAAAACAATTATACTAGTTAATAATCATTATAAGTCTTAGCCAAAAAGGACCATTGTATAAGGCTTGCTGCTGTTTCACAAGGTTACATATAACTATTTACTACTTTTTCATAGATAAAGCCCCTGACCTTCAAGAAAGCATTAGGGAAAATATTAATCCCTTTCTTCCTTTAAAAAAAGTTTTTAACTACATCTAAGAAAGGAAAAGTCAATATTGATACATATGTTGCTTGAGTAACAGGCATAGGAAAGCAGACAATGCATATCCATTCAATTTCTAAAAAAATATGAGGTAAAAAGATGAAATCTTTGGATAAGCTCTAAATCTGTAAAAAGAAACTAGATTTGCTATCTCAAAAAGTGAAGGGACCTACCACATAAGATACAGAAATAATTTAATGCCTTTACACAAGAATATCACTCAAGCTTTACTAAAGCTCCATATCCCAGGATCTAAAATGGCATCTGCAATGCCAATCCATGGAACAGGCATGTCTTTCTTCTTCCCTTATCCATTTATGCGATAGTTTTCATGGATTTCTGGCCGGATATCGCAGACAAAGGCCAGGAGGTTGTCAAGAACTTCCTCTCTGTTCTGCTGGAAGTAGGTCTGCAGGATGGTCATCTTCTCCTGGGTCTCCTTCTCCACTTCAGTGCTGCAACTGCCATGGGATCCCAGAGCCTGGAGTCAGGGGCAATGACAGGGAACATCTATAAGCCAGGAACATTTATAAGCAACTTTATTTGTGGCAAAAGCTGGTCTTCTCAATATCAATGATGAGCAGCAGTACAACTTCATTATTGAAAACACCTGGGAAGTTATCAAAACTACTGTCTCTGGCAACCAACTGACAACATCTACTGAAAGGGTAACTACATAGCCTTTCAGAGAGGAAGCCTTCCCAATAATATACTGACCTTTCTCTAGAGTCTAACATGTACCTTAATTAAAGGTGGGAATGAACCTAAAGCCCCAATGACTGAGGAATGGTCAAAGAAAGGACCATACATCTACACCACAGAACACTCCAGTCACCAGAAAATGAACTGTGAAACGGGAGGGGGGGGCTGCCAGGCAATGCAAGACATAAAGTTATCAGTGTGATCAGTTAGATTTCCTCATTTATTTTCATTTATTCTCAAAGGGAGATAGATACATAGTACCTAAAAGGAAAAAAGAAAATAAAACCACAAAAACAGAACACAAGAAGAGATTTAGGAGGAATATAGTTTCACTTTTACTAATTTAGCACTTCAGCTCTTGAGTTCAGCAGTAGATTCACCAGTATTATAGGTACAGGACATCTGTTCTCTCAAATTAAATGTCCTATCAGAGTACCCAAGAAACTATAAGCAGTGATCACCTCTGAGATGGACTTGTAGGTCTGGGTGAGAGGGAAACTCACCTTTCACTGTTGCTAGAATTACTGTATGCTTGGCTTAGCCCTGTCTCCAATCACGATTTAACACACTGACAGGTAAATTTTATCTTCTGTGGATGTATATTATGGTTGGCTTTTTTGTTAACTGCTGTGCCTACTTTATACAACTTTTCTAGAGAATGATACTGTTGTGGGTCTGATCTTATTTATCACCTAACCTGCTCTTTTCTCATTTCATGCACATTTATATATGTTGACAACTAGATCCCATATTCATATAACATGTTACAGTTTATGAAAACATTCTCTCACATTACCTATTCCCCACAACCCATGGGGTATCAAACCCCTTTTCAGATATGAAAGCTCAAAGAGGTCATAGTGAGAATTCAAACACAAGTTTTCTGAATTTAAACGCAGAACTTTTCACAATACCGTGTAATTCTTCAAAATATGGAATATCTGGGGTATTTCAGAATAGTTGTCTCAGCTGCTAACTCATATTTTTAATGGCCATAATAACCCCTATTGAGGGATGAAAAAAAACCCACTACCTATATTTTATGAATGTAAATTACATGCCAAGTCCTAGTAAGCGGTCTTAAATCTGAACGCTACAATGGAACAAAGCCAGAAAAGCTCAGAGTGGAGATTTATAGTGCACCATAGTTCTATAAACAACTGCAGCACAGATGTGAAGATGGGAGATGAGATGGTCCCCATGACACAAGAGTTTTTATATGGTTTTATGGGCAGTTTGACAATTATCTGTACCAGTTCAAGTCAAAGAAGCACATTAAGTTGTAGGAGCACTATTGCTGCCCAGTGCACAAAGAAATGAAACCTTAGCTATGCACCAGGGGGGCATGGAGTTGGGAAGATGTGTCTGCAACTAGAGGTGGCACAGTGTTTAATTAGAGTCCCAACAGCATTATTCAAGCTCCTGGACACAAATAAAGATGGTCTTTCACTTGGGTTTTTATCATATATACGCCAATAAAACCCATTTTTCTTGTACTAGTTTATTTTTGGTTTTTGTTTGTTTTTTTGAGGTCTCGCTATTTTTGCCTGTGAAACCACAGGCTCACGTTGCCTAGGGTACCACAGACTCATGCAATCCCCAGTCTCAGCTTCCCAGGTAGCTGGGATTACAGGCATGCGCCACCACACCCAGCTATTTTTTGGGACTAGGTCTCGATACATGCCCCTGCAGGACTCGAACCGCGATCCCTGGCCCCTGCCACAGCTTCCTAGGCTGCCGCTTACAGGCATGCGCCACAATGCCCAGCCTCTGCTTGTACTAATTTAAATTGTTTTCTGTTACCATTATCTAAGAGCCCTGATATTTTATTTTCTCTCTGAAACCCTTCTTCACTCTTTCCCTTTTCCAGAATCCTTTACAGTCACTATACTCTATTTTTATACTACTGCATTTTATGCATTGGAGACTTGGCTAGACTGTGTCTCTAAACTACAATAAAGGGGCTCCCTGTGATGTATGTTTATGACTGTAACTGCCGTTTTCACAGGTGCAAGCTTGCAAGACTTCCCTTTCATCACTGGGTCTCCCACCAGATGGTAAGCTAAGCTCCACGAGGGCAGGAAGCACATTAATGTGGACAGCTAATCTTCCAGGACCTACTAGAAGCCCTGATAGATGTTAAGCATTCAATAAATGTCTGTTAAATATGTGATAACTCATACTCAGTATCAGTTAAAAATTGATCAGTTTAAGAGATTCAGTCTGACAATCCAAAAAAACATATACCAGTTTTTCAATATTTGGCCAGAATGAGAATCTCCAAGCTATGCTGGATATATTGAAAGTATGGGAGGGGAGGTAGAGGAGGAGAGAGAAATTAAAGCAGCAATGAAAATAAACATGGCCTACTGCGGCTTCCTTGGCCTTGAATTCCTTCTCCCTCTGCAGGCGGTACTGTTCAATTTCAGCCTGAGCTTCTTCTTTAGCCTGCTTCAGCCTCCGGTTCTTTCCTGTTTTCAAAGCAGAGAGCTGTATCAGGAAGTGGTTAAAACAAAAGTAGAAGAGGAAGCAGATACTGAAATGGTAAATTCTAACAGTAAACAAAGTTTTAATATACAATCCCAAGTGACATGCATGGGAAAAAAGGGGGATTCAGAGCTAACGAAGCGTATAATCTTGCCTCTTACAGGCCATACTTAACTAGAAAATAGCTAGATTTAAAAAAACAAAAACCTTCTATAGACTATATAAAGTAATGGGGAAAAAAATGTCAGAGTATGTCAGAGTAACTTCAATCTCAATCAGCACAAAATGGATGACATTAGCCAGATGATGAACACTTAGTCTTCCAGAGAAGTAAACATCTAAGTATGCTGCTGATTGCAAGAGGAGCTCAGTTTAGAAGATAATATGCACCCAAGGGACCTCAACCTAAAATGTAACTAATGAAACAGATGATGTAATATTAGAAACTAAAAACTATGCCTGTTAACAAGAAAGAAAGAAACAAAAGTGCTACTGGGAAAGAAACAGGAATGTGGTAAGACTGCACAAGTATCCAAGAAGTGAGATGACAGGGATACTCTGATTTCTGTAACAGTTTAACATGCAGCTGGAAAAATCTAGGTTCTATTAAAACCTGTATAAAAACAAACCCCAAGACCAACATATATTCTGCTTTCATTCTCAGTTCACCAACAAAACTTTTCAGAGGTGTTCTAGATGATCAATCTAAGAATTTGTTTACTTCAGCACAAAAACATCTGCATCCAAGTATAAATTGTTATACTTGTCTATTCACTGCCCAGCACCTAGCCAATCCATATGGATGAAAGAAATTGAATTTAACCTTCTACCTCTTGATAGCAGGTGCTCTGGATGTACCCCGACTCCATAACATCTCCACAGCACCCCAAAGACCAGTTCTGTGAGTGTATATTTGCTTCAGTAAGTTTAGGGCCTATCACTATCCACAATCTTTACCCCAATTCTCATATGCTACACTTATCAGCTATATTCAAAGTCAAGTATCTTTTCCAAAAATTAACAATTTACAAGTAATATTTATGGAAGATTATGCAGAAGTTCCACATAATTTCACAATATCACTCTCCTAGTCATTCCCAACTATCACAGCTTCCTGAACTATTTGATATTTGAGATAATTCCATTCTCCCCCTGTCAGCACCATCTCTGAAGTTCAACTTTGATATGCTTTTCTGAAAATCCAAAAGTTAAGTATTTGAACAGGAAACCATGTTTCTTTTGAACCTTATTTTTCATGGGTCTTATCTGGGAGCCAGAATTTTGCTTTATTCCAATGAAACAGACCACAATACAATTATTTTACTGTTATGGTCCCAAGCAATTAATTTACAAAAAATGTGAGTTAGACCATTTGACCCATAGGCAAGTCAACCATAACTGCAGTTCAAAAAAGGTGAATCATTTTTCCCCCAAACTATAGCCCTTCTCAATACTTCTATTCCTAATAACTGCAAATTCTGAGATGTAAGTAACACAATAAGCTCACTTTAAAACAGATCGCTCAGTAGCTATGCAATAGCTACCTGAGATACATTAAGACCTCGCACCAGGACTGGCAGGATAAAGTTGCAAAACATGACCTACACCTCCAAGGCACTCAATTATTCTGACCATATTTCAAGCACTTGTTCCTGTGCTAGCCCAAATAATCCCTCATGCTTTCCAGCAGATGTCTCACACTAGGAGAAACACCAAGGAATTACTAAAATGAATACCTCTTGGTATTTTAGTCTAGCAAGAGAAAGTCTGGAAGGCCAGCTATGCTATGGTAAAATCATTTCACTCAAGCCATTTTTCCCATCTATAACAGAGGGACAGATAGATCGCACCAGATGGGAAACTAAATACATTTGACCAGTTCCTGTCCTCCAGTTTCGTCTAGTGACTGAACCATATAAAGATAGGTTACAACACTGCGATGACAAAAATAAGCACATGAGAAGGACTACAAACCTACTCTGAGGGATGGTCAAATCAGGAAAGCCTTCCTGGAAAAACATGCCAAAAATCTGCTATCTGAAGGAAGACTGCAGGTTAGAAAACAAAGAAAAGGGCTTTTTCCTAATCAGGAAACAGCTCTGCAAAGTCTTGCAGGTGACACCAAGAAAGGTGCCTTTGAAGAACCTTAGCTATTTCAGTATATCTGAAAGACAGTACCTGTGATATCTGGGCGGAAAGTAAACCCAAAACACCTACACTGTATTAAAGAATTTGGGCTTTATTCTGCAGGAGCTAGAAGTTTGTTGGCTGAAATGGTCACAGCAAAGTCTTATTTACATTTTAGAAGAGTGACTGAAGGAAAATGGACTGGAGGAGAGGAGGTGACCTTCCTTCCATCAATTTAGATTAATCCACCTGTTAAATTCTTCTTTTTTTTTTTTTTTTTTTTTTTTTA
>PVHY01019023.1:0-28153 GCA_004024945.1 Uropsilus gracilis
GAGTTTACCAGCTTGCTGTAAAAGAACCTAATAAAAGTTAGATGAATATCCAGATGAAAGAAGTGTTTAGAGCCAAGTATTTAAAAAGGGATGAGGCATTTCCCTACCCTTTCCTGGTATACCCCTCTCTCAACATCTCCCTGTGCTCTGCAACTTGAAAGCTTCCTGAGCCCATGCATACCTTTGGGATTTTTACAGCAGCTTCATCATGTAGGCAAAATTGATCACTGACTCATGTCCTTTGTGAAGGACAGGACAGGAGATGGAAATGAAAGCACCAAGCTTCTAATCATGGTCTGGTCTTTCTGGTGACTGACCCCCTTTAGGAGTCAACCATGAGTCACTGTTATCACCCATAAAATTTGAAGGCATTTAGGAATTTGGTAAAGAATCAGGATCAAAAGTCAAAGATTAGAACAAAAGATGCTCTCAGCACTGTTAACATTTAGGAAATGTTTAATAAGTTCTGTGCCCAAAACCAGAGACCAATACATATATATTCTATCATCTTACCATATCAGCCCTTGGCAAGTTCACCTATTTTGGGGTTCTTATGACATTAAAAGAAAAACCACTTATAATTTGATTATTCCACTCACTACTTGGGAATCCCTGCTATATGCAGCTAATGTGAATCCCATTTGATACAATCCACCTTTGGTTCAACTCTGGATACTGCTATGTAGTATTCTGATTTTCATTATTTTATAAATATCTGCAATTGCAACTTTGATTTCTTTTTTCTTAATGAAAACTACTTTTCTGAATAGATGGATGGGGTTTATTTAAACTATAGGTTGGCTTTGCCATATTGTATATATTCTCCCACCAGAGAATAGGGGTCTTATCTGTCTTATTCACTGATTTCCTAGTGGCTAGATAAATCTTTGCCAAATATAAAATATTTAAGTATTTGTTGAATGAACGTAGTTCATGCAGTTTAGATCTTTTTAACAATTGTTTATGGTTTAGTATATAAAATTTTATGCACACAAAAAGTTACTAATAATAAAAACACAAGCAAAAATTGATAAATTTTAAAGGAAGGTACTTTATTATCAATAAATAATGGAGCAAGAATATGTCATTAGATAGATAAACTTACATTGCAAAAGAGATAAAGTTTAACAGAGTATGATTACAACTATGTACTCCAAATTCACTTAACTATAAATAAGAACTATAAAGATAATGAAAAAGAAAGTGTTTCCCTGAATATTACAAACTTTAAAAATGCATTTTAAAATACAGTGGATAGCAGAAAGATATCCAGGGAAAAAATGACCACAGGAAACAAATACCTAACATATTTCAAGCTCCATCATATTCATGGTTGATTAAATATGAAATAAAATAATGGTAACAAAAGCATCTCCCAGTGAAGATCAGTATTCTTTTCCTGAATCTAACATGCATAAAAATGCAAAGTAAAGCATATTTCCCATTATTCTAAATGGGGGAAAAAAATAAAATATATTAAAAGTCAACTCAAACCTTCAAAAACACTCAAAGTGAAACTAAGAAGGTGAAATGCCCATATATCCAACTATTGTGTTAGTCTATAAAATGTGTAAAACACTACTTCCTGATTTAAAAACATGAAACAAACAAGATAATAACTACTGCTCAATTAAGTACTGTGGTCTCTCAGTGTCAGTTTCACCAAAAGGCTTATCTTCCTCAGTATGCACAAGGTGAGCTTTTCAATCATCTACTCCTGGCTCTGATTCTTAATCAATTGTATTTGGAATAACATTCAAACTTTATCTACTATATTCTTTGAAGTGTTAAGTTCTGGGAAATAAATATAAATTTCCTCCCTGCAAGTATCAATTGGAGACATTGTCTTGCATATTGACTCCCACGCTGTAAGAAGCTTGGACATTAAAAACAGATGCTCTGCTGCTGCTGGGAAAGCAGCAAACTACAGGAAGACTATGTGCAGAGCAGGTCTGCATTTGAAAAACAGGTCTTTTTCTATGTCCTTCAGACAATGAATCAACAGTCAAAGATAGATAAAATCTGTTAACTGTGGATAGCTAGGTCTTTCAAACCGTTCATCATATGGTACAGTGTGTCACTATTGATTCACCACTGTTGAAGTCACAGACCACTCAGACTGACCTTAACATACAGTAGGCTCAATGTGAAAGACGCTGTCTTAAATGAGTTAAAGCACTGGTTCTGAAATTTAGTTCTGCACAAACAATACTCCACATATTTGGTTGTTTAGCCTATCAAGTGAGATAAATTTCTAGTGAATAAATGATACACTGCTATATTAATAATGTATATAAAGCTATAGCAAATTTTAAAGATTAAAAAATTGTTTTTCTCTACCATTATCATAGATTTTATTTATAATGAAAATTGGAAATTATGCTACAAAATAATACCCATGACCCCATAGTTACACAATTATTATGACTGCTTTGGATCAACAGTATTAAATCAAAATATATAGTTAGTACATGTATTTACAATGCCTTTTCGGTGCTGTCAAATGACTAATTTGACTGAAAATAATCAAATGAATAATCCTGAGAACCATAGGATTATTTTAATGTTTTTATTTATTCATATATCTATTTTGAAATGAGTTTTCATTTTTACTTCCTGCAGACTATTAACTTTTTTTAAATTGAGGTAACACTGGCTTATAGCAAGCACTGTATATGTTTCAGGAGTACAAGTTCACATCTGTTCAAATGAATGTTGCCACACCACACCTATCACCACACCTATCAGTCTAGTGGACACCATTCTTTGTGCTCTCCTCCCTGCACTTCTGCATCAAATTCTGCCATCAGATGTCAATGACTTGTTTTGGTTTGATTCTGTCTGTTCCTTTTTAGCTTCTTGAAAATCCACGAATGATATAAACCAAATCATCTGGTATGTCATTTTCCTTCTGACTTAATTTCACTTAGCATAACCCCCTCCAGTTCTTTCCATTTTGCTGTTAATGGTAAGATTACATCTTTGTTTATAGTTTAGTAGTATTTCATTGTGTAGTATGTGTGTATACACACATAATGCACACACACTACATCTTTTTTAGTCATTCATCTGTTATTGGGCATTTATGTTGATTCCACAGCTTAGCTAATGTAAACAGAGCTAATCAACATAGGTATGCAGATACCTTTTTGGAATTGGGGTTTTTGAATTCTTCAAATTGAACCCTAGGAGTGGAATTGCTGGATCAAATGGTAGATCTATATTAAATATTTCGAGAAATTTCCACTTGTTTTTTCATGGGGGCTGGAGGAATCTACGTTCCCACCATTACGTGAGGGTGTCTTTTTCCTCCACACTCTTATCAACACTTATTGTTTGTTTTCTTGATATGAGCCATCTTCACAGGTATATATCACTGAGACCTTGATTTACATTTTTCCTGATGATAAGTGAGAGTGTATTTAATGTACTTTTTGGTCATCTGTATGACTTCTTTACAAAAGTGTACATTCAGAGCATCTGCCCATATTTGATTGGATTATTTTTTGGTTTGCTTTTTGATTATCTGAATTTCTCTGTACACCTTAGACATCAGTCACCTTTTAGATGTATAAAGTATAAATATTTTCTGCATTTTAGCAGGCTGTCATCTCATTTTACTGATAGCTTCTTTCACTGAACAGAAGTTTAGTTTGATGTAGTCCCAGCTGAAATGAACTGTTCAACAAGTCACACATGCTTTTCACATCTCCAACCTCTGCTCTTGTTTTCCATTGGCAATTAAGTACCTAGGAATTAACAGTTATACTACAAAGCAGTAGTAATCAAAACAGGATGGTACTAGAATTAAAAAAAAAAAAAGACACAGATCAATAGAGAACCCACAAACAAACCCACAATTATATGCAGTCAATTTATAACAAAAGAGTCAAGAACATACAGTGAAGAAAGGAAAGTCTCTTCAACAAATAATAGTGGGAAAAATAGAGAGCCACATGCAAAAGAATTATTCTAAACCACAATCTCACACCATACACAAGTAATTAAGAATGGATTAAAGACTTAGAAGTAAAATCCAAAACCATAAACTACATAAAAGAAAACAGACAAAATGTTCCTTGAAACTAGGTTCAGTGATGTCATTGGGGACTCAACTACAAAGGCAAGGGAAACAAAAGCAAAAATAAATGGGACTACATCAAATGAAAAAGTGCATAGTAACAGAAACTATCATTAAAACAAAAAGATAACCTACCAAATGGAAGAAAATATTTGCATATCATACATATGACAAGGGATTAATATCTAACTACTACAACTCAAAAACAAACAAAAGAAACAAGGAACACAATAAAAAAAACAGGCAGGTGTTTTGGATAGACACTTCTCCAAAGAAGGCAAACAGATGACAAGCAGTCACATGAAAGATGCTCATTATCATGGTTCATGGGTGATAAGGTGGTAGGAGAACCCTGGGGTAGATAATGATGTAAAATAAAACAAATTAAAAAAGAAAAAAAAAGATGCTCATTATCAGAGAACTGCAAATCAAAATCACAAGTTACCATCTCTCACACCTGTGAGATTGTCCCATATCAAAAAGATCAGAAACAGAAAGGAATTCGCAGACAGATGGAAATGTAGATGGATCCAACCTCTATGTGAAAACAGTATGGAAAGTTCTGAAAATATTAAAAGCAGACCTGCCATATAATCTAGCAATTCCCTTTTCCAGATATCCATCCCAAGATTACAAAAACACTTAACTTGAAGGAACACATGCAATCCTATTCAGCACTATTTAACAATTGTCAAGTTATGAAACAAGTTAAGTGCCCAACAACATGATTAGATAAAAAAGCATTTATACACAATGGAATACTCCTCAGCTACAAAAATAAAAAAGATCAAATCTTGCCACTGTGTTCCATAGATGTTATTCTAGTTCTATAGATGGAACTGGAAATATTATTATAAATTAAATCAGAAGGCAAAAGACAAATATCAACTAATTTCACTCATATGTGAGTGAAAAGAAAAGAAAAGCAAAAGGCAAAACCAAACCAAATAAATCCTTGAAATTTGACCACAAAACTGTGGCCACCAGACCGGGAAGATAGGGGTTGGGGATTAAAGCAAGGAAGACGACTCAGTGGACTATGGTGGGAGATTACTGGTGCTCTGGTGGTGGGTGAGGCATGATGCATACATCCATAGAATTTGAATCTATACCCTTAAAACATATACAATGCTGTAAACCAGTGTTACCACAATAAAAATAAGTGTTTTAAAAGGATTCACAGATCTGAACAGAAGGCAATAGGGAAGATTACGTACTACAAATATTTGAATCAAAATTCTTTTCAGAACCCCCCTCCTGAATTTCTTTGGTCTAGAAGTTAAGAGTTTATCTTTAAAATAAAAAAAAAGGGGGGCGGTTATTTCTTGAGTATAAACATTCAAAGCAAAGAGGTCAAGTAACTCAAAATGCTTTAAAAATGTACAATTCCAAAATAGATATAAATTTAAGTCAGTACTTTTGGTGAATAATTTTTTTAATTTATATATAAATTTCACATCACTGTAATCCCAGGGATTTACTCCCCCCACCGTCCCCTCCATCCCCCACTTTCCCTCCTGCCCAAAGTTGTGTGCTTCAGTTTGGTGCATAGCTTGTTTTGACTTTTCCTCGTGACTTTTATTTTTTCACTATATCCCATATATTAGTGAAACCATTTGGCTTCTGTCTTTTTCTTTATGACTTGTTTCTGCTAATATGATTTCTTCTAAGTACATCCATGTTGTTATAAAATCGTCAAATTTGCCATTTTTAATTGATGAGTAATATTCCATCGTGTATATATACCACATTGTTTTCATCCAGTCATCTGTTTGGGGGCATTTAGTTGCTTCCATATCTTGCAATTATAAATTGTGCTGCAGTAAACATCCGAGCACAGGTGTCCCTTTGTACCCACATTGAGGTCTCTTTTGGGTAGATTCTCAAGAGAGCAATTGCTGGGTCAAATGGTAGTTCCATTTTCATTAATTTGAGGGTCCTCCACACAGCTTTCCATGGTGGCTGGACTAGTTTACATTCCCACCAGCGTGTAATAGTGTTCCTTTCTCTCCATATCCTCACCATCAGTTGTTGCCCATTCTTTGGATGTGGGCCATTCTTACTGGTGTAAGGTAGTATCTCATTGTGGTTTTGATTTGCATTTCCCTTATTGCTAGTGACATTGAACAATTTCTCATGTGCCTGTTGGCCATTTATATTTCCTCTTTGGAGAAGTGTCTTTTTAGTTCTTCTCCCCATTTTTTGATTGGGCTTTTTGTTTTGCTTTTGTTTAGTTGTGTGAGTTCCTTATGGATCTTCATTATTAAACCCTTATCACTCTTGTGGACAGCAAAAATTTTTTCCCATTCGGTTGGTTGGTGAATAATTTTTATTTAAAATTCCATATTAAGTCCTCTACATGAAATAGAGATTATGACTCTTCAACAAATGATTTAGGGATTTATAAGTAAGATATATTTTTTGACTCTTGCCCAGGGTTCCAGACCATTTCAGTAGTACTTTCCTTAATAACTAAGGAATTCACATTTCCTTAATACATTTTCTTAATAACTATTAATAACATAATAATTCCTTAGTAATTTCCTTAACTAAGGAACTTCACATTCCTATGAGATACACGTTCTATCATCCCCATTTCACAGATGAAGGAAATGAAACATGGGGATGTAACCTAGGATCACAAAAAGCTCTAAGACTGGAAGCCAATAATCAGACAGTAAAGTGCCAGAGCGCAGGCTCTTCAATCACAATGCTGCCAACTAAGAGGAGTAGGTCATGGTGGTATTTACCTCATTTTCTTGTTGTGCTATCAAAGTTGAGAATCTGGATCCAATCTTAAAGCATGAATGAGCTCATTATAACAAGACCACCTAACCACTGCTTCTTTCTAATAATCGACCCTTCCCCACCCTGAGCAGCACTGCAGCACTGACCCACTGGAAAGCACTCTGCCAGGTGGAAGCCTGCAAGCATGCAGTAGAGTATGTCCAAAGAACTGAGTGTAATAATACCTACCAGGCCTTAATGGCTTATCTGGATAGAGCAGTAACCCTTCTTAGAGTCACTGTTTTGCACCCTCATAGCTTTTGGTTTTCGATGAGGAAAACTGTATGCAAGGAAAGGATCCTAACCTTGTCACTTTTCCTCCATCACTTCCAATTGAGATTCAATAACCAGAGACAAAGTCCTTTATTTAAAAGGTCTGTTAAAGTGTTCAATGTGGATAAGCATAAGATAATCTTCCAACAGTACAAAAGATAACCAGAAATTACATATGCCTTTGATTTCTTAGGATCACTACCAGTTCAATATCCCACATCTCTATCTGTTACCATACTAAGCCTTTGCTAAGTAATATTTATGTCCTCGAGTTCCTATGTAGCAGGGAACCAGCCAAGGCACAAACTAGAAGGCCTACAGAATTCAAGGTAAGTAAACAGAGAAGGGTATTTGACAAGTAATGGTGATATCCCAGCCCAAAAGACCAAACAAATTTTGTTACCTTCTTAAGTTTAGAAGTAGCTATTCATGCTATAGAATCAAAAGGGGCTCCCTACTGCTCTCTGTGAAGAACAGCAATGACAAAGGAAGCACTGATCACAACGATGCAGGTGACCAGCAGCTTTTCCACAAAGTGACATCAATGAATAAGAAGCACACAAGCCTATGCCAGATCAGCAGCCATCTCCCATGTTCTTGGTCTAAACATAGTTCTTAATGCCCTGAGAGCAAGTGAAAGAGGTACACAGAGTGAAGAGTGGACCTCTACTGCTAAGACAAATAGTGGATGCAATATTGCTCTAGGGGAGTACTTACTAAGGACTCACAATGATGAAAACACAGGTCCTTCCCACAAGATGTCTGCTGCAGAGGCGCCACATGGATTCCTCTTCAAGGCCACCGTAAAGATTTGTTTTTGAGATTGAGTCTCAATTCACACCTCTACACACATAAATCTACCCAGTGGGGTAGATGGAATGTTCAGTCATTCAGACTAAGTCACTCAACAATGCCTCCCAGAAGCCTTGTCTAATCTGGCAATGTTGCACTGAATTATTCCACTCCTACTAAGTTTAAATTCCTTTCATATGGGTTTAGGAACATTTCGCCCAGTGGAAAGAGTAAAGAGCACTTTACCATATTTTGTTAGATAGGGTTATTAAACATGTACTTCAAAAAGTACAGCTGTAATACTCCCCCTCTAAAAAAGGGATGTTGCAGACATATATAGACTTGCTTCAAACCAAGGTAAAACAATGCTTTACCTTGAGATAATATCACAGTTCTTGTGTTTTCATTTTTCTAAGTGCTTTATGTATTTTATCTTGTTTAACCTGGTTAGATAAGAAGATAAGACGAGGATGAAGAACATAGAAAAGACATGAGGAAAAAAGAAAGAATATGGTGAATTTTTTAGTTTTATGCACTTATGAACAGGACTGGATTCTTTCACTATATAGTGGTGACATGGTTCATGGATGTATCATACCAGATACTATCGTGGGGCAGGGCAGTCTTCCTGGCCTGGTGGTTTGTCTTGAGACCATCATGCTAATCCAAATGTTACATACAATGAGTTTCAGTCTATTTCGTTTATATATTGTCCCTCCTGCCACCGCTCCTTACAGTGCTTAGCTCTAATACAAGGAGCTGCAATCCTAGAGGGTGTCAGTCCAGTCTTCCTTCATGCATCTTGTAAAATAAACATGAAAATTGCTAGAAGCTGGTTCATGAGAATCCAAGGGAAGTCTGGTTTCTAAATACTACTCCCCTAACTGGCCTCTGATACTTGGCTTCTTATTCTTTCCTGATGCAGGCTGGGTTTTTTCACACTAAAGAGTCTAATTTTTTTAATGATTTTTTTGGCCTTTTATAGACTCTATCCCGATAACTTAATTATTTTAACTGCTTTATCTTTGAAGATCATAGATTTCTGTATCAATGATTAAGGACATAATGGGTTTTCTATATGGCAAGATAAATGTTACTTTATTTCCTGATGATAGCTGTATTCTTATGAGCTTATAAGTTGTGCTATTTGGTATCATTATATTTATATATCATTTCTTCCCAGCTAAACAGGCCATGTGTATGTGTGTGTGTTTAAGAGAGGCAGAAAAATACATGTATATGTACATTCATATGTGGACATACATATATTCAGAAATAGAAAACATGCACTTTGCCATGGTGCTTAATAAATGTTTTCTGCTAAAAAAAAA
Organism: Uropsilus gracilis; assembly: GCA_004024945.1. Taxonomy (NCBI): domain Eukaryota; kingdom Metazoa; phylum Chordata; class Mammalia; order Eulipotyphla; family Talpidae; genus Uropsilus; species Uropsilus gracilis. The sequence continues at coordinate 9,265 of PVHY01019023.1, forward strand.
AAAATTTTTTTTAAATTTTAAAAAGTAAAAAAAATTAAAAAGGGATGTTGAACAAGTTTGGTTTTAGAAGAGAATAAGTAGGGATGAATTATAAGAAAGTAGGAATTCTAAGTGAAAGAGAGGAAGAATTCTAAAGAGTTAATTAAAATAAGTCTTAGTCCTAGCACCTTTCTTTCTAGAAAGCAGTAGAGAAAGGAGTTCACTTAAAACAACTATATTCTCAATCAAAAAAACCTTAGGAAAATAGGAAAGTTTGCATTTTTTCCCTATCATTGAAACAGATTAATTTCAAAGTAGTTTATGATAATTTTAAGATTTTCACACTGACCTCAATATATTATGATGATATATATAGCAAAGGGACCCACATTTCATCAAATTACAGAGATTATTGTCACAATCTTCACAGTTCATCAAATAGCATTCAAATTTAACATTATTATTTTGATTCAATACGAAATCATTCCTTTTCCACATAAAATAAAAGGCAACTTAAGAGCTTATTCAGATCAGATGAACTCTTCCTCAAATATTATAACAACAGATTATAAATCTTAACAATAGATTATACCTTAACAGTAGATTATAAAATTACACAATTACATAATTTTCTCCAGCAATATTTTCATTAACTTCTACAAACCCATGAGAGTCTATACCTCATCAGATTAAATAATATAGAAATGCATCTTACTGCCCTAGCTAAAAGAATAAAAAAGAGAATAAATAAGAGAGGGAAAAATGAGTTTTAGGTAGTACAACTAACTTCTATCTTCTGGATAGAATAATAAATGACAAAATGGAGCCAAATTGGAGTTAAAACACCAGTTTCATGACTATATGGGCTGATATTCTCAGAAATGATGGCCTCTATTATAGCTGTGCAAAATAAACAGATGCTAAAATATAATTAAAGAATACCATAAAGTCAAACAACTTTTGAAGCCTCAGTTTCCTCACCTATCAAATAGGGTAATAACAATACCTACCTCATAAAGGTATGATGATAAAGCAAAAATGATTAATAGGACGAGAACTTAGTAGAAGATTTAACAACTATTAGCTATTATTAACTATTAGGACATAATAATAATGCTGTCGGCAAAATCAAATAACAGCCTTTTATTTAGTTCAGTTCTGATACTGTTAGTCTACAGTTTCAAGCCCTGGGTGGGACAGTTTCCTGGCTAGTAAGTTAGCCAAGCCAGTAACTTGTGGAAGCATACATGTCCAGATTGGATGGGTTTGCTTGCAGGATCTGGACAGCTAAAAGGATCCAGAAAAGGAGCCCTGGAAGGTACACACTTTACAGAGAAATTAGGTTAAGATGTACACTTAAGCATGAATCATAACAGGGTTTTTTGAAATGTTCTAATATTATAAAGAGAAAAGAAAAAAAAATTTTGCTGGGGTGAAGAAATTGTTCTGGGATTAAATAGTGGTCATAGTTGAACAAATTTGTGAATAAACTAAAATATACTAAAAATAAATTATATCTTAAGTTAAAAAAGAAAAGAAACATGGACACAGAATAGTAATCTATTTGCATGGTTCTGAGGAGTTTTTAATGCAGTTGTGAGGGTTGGGGGAAGACTTATGCCCAGCATAAGTCCTTTCTCATTTTCCCTAGCTTTTCTCTGACACACTGAATGTGCTCACCATGCTCAATTTGTGGGCAAAGTTGTTTGGATAAATAACATTTTTTATTATTTTTCAGTATGTGCTTATTCTACAAAACCCAATGTGGACATAATCATTTCTGGAAACCTAAATACCAGCACACATATATTCTTATATTCATTCTATAATTATTTATTAAAGACATACTACAGGAAAAGTACTATTACAGGCTCCAAAGAGACAGCTACAAATAAGACAGGGTTGCTGCTCACATTCTAGTCAGGAAAGAGACAATAAACACACAAGTCAAGTGGTGATTCCTGCTATAGAAATAACAGGCAGGTAAGAGGGATAGGAAAGGTGCTAAGGAGGGTCACTATTTTACAGAGGATGATCAGAGAGTAAGTCTAGTAAGATGATATTGGAATGGAGTCCTGAAAGAAGTGAGAAAACAAGATTATGGAAAACTCTGCTTCAAATGGAAAGAATAGATTATAGATGTTGAAAAAATATATTTAAACAACCAGTGGAAAATAGGTAAGGTATAGGACTACTGAGGGAATCACTCAAAACATGAAAATATGCCTACCCTGTTAATGAGAGGATTGATAAAATTTAAAAAGCTAATAATTTCATATATTGGTGAAGATAAAAATGGAAATTCTAAAATTCTGGTATACGAAGTATAGCCACTCTCCTGAGTTCTTCGAAAATCTTTAATTATGTTGAAAAAATATATATATATATACATTTTCAACATGATTAAAACATATATATATATAAAAAACTCAGCAATTCCCAATTCAAGGTAAAGACACAGAAACTGCTACACATGTACATAAAGATACACTATGATTGCAGAATTGAAAACTTAAGAAAAAAACAAATTCTCATCCACAAAAGAATAAATAATGAACTATGGAATAACTTTCCAATGGAATGGTACACGGAAATCAAAATATTTCTAAAGTTAAATATATCAAAGGGAATAAATCTCATAAACATAACATTAAACAAAACACAAAGCAAAGTGCAGAAAGTAGGGAATGGAGGATTACTGTTTAATGGATACACAGCTTCTGTTCCACAAGATAACAAGGTTCTAAAATTGGATGATAGTCACGGCTGCTCAAAAACAGAATGTATTTAATACTACTGAACTGTACATATAAAAATACTTTAAATGGTACATTTTTTTAAATGCCAGTTGTAGAGTGACACAAACAGGATGATACTATTATGTCAAGTTTTAAAACATGAAAAACAGTTTTGTGATTTAGATACATTTATATCAAGTATAAAAACCATATAGAATGATAAACACCTAGTACAGACACTGACTACCTCTGAAAGAGAGAGCATGAGAGGAAACATTATAGAAAAGAGGGTCACAGGGACTGCAATTGAATTTGTAGTATTTTGTTTCTTAAGCTAGATGGTAGTTATATTGATATTTACTTAAATCTTCTTATAATTCCACAATATTTAATCATAATATGAAATTGGTGATAGAGGGCATAATATTTTAAAATTTAAACACTAGTACCCTGTCATACTTTAAGATGTTTCTGCCTAGACTTTACTTAGGGCACTGTTACTAACCTCCAAACATGGGTGAACTGAGAACCTTGTCCAGTATTTCACGGTAAAGAAATGTTAAGAGATAGCAGCTAAGCTAGGTAATAGGCAGCTTTGTTTCAGAATCCCAAGTCTGAACTACTAAGCAAGTCAAATTGCTGGCAAACAACTAAATATACCAAGAAGAGAATGATAAATCCAATTTGCTCATTCATCAAATATCATGTGGCAACTGGATATCACACTGTGATAACAGCTGGAAGACCACAGTGAGCAAAGACTGACATACACTGTTTTATCTCGAAAGCTTCCAGAATAATTAGACAACCACAGTCAATCGTGGTTAAATGCTGCAATGAAATGCTAAGAGGAAACACAAGACATCATTTTCATATAAGAACCAAATATAGACTGGAGAGGGAAAGGGGGGGAGAGCAACAGGGAAGGCCACCAAAAACCAGGTTTGTAAATTAAATTATTATATCAATAAGAAGATATTATCCAGACCAAAAAAAATAGCTCATTGTGTTTTATATACTACTGTGGGAAGATGCCTGGGACACAATGTTATGGAAAAAAGTTCAAAATCAACACAAATAGTATATCTTTTGAGAGGGATGAACCAGCATAGACAGAAGTTTCAGAATATGATAAAGATGGCTTCTAATTGTTTTTACCTTTCTTTTCGAATATAAGGTATCAGGGGTATCATTATTATTGCTTAGACATGGAAAAGGATTAATTATTTCAATTTCCTATTGGATTTTCTACTTAATATAACAATGTGCAGGCAGAAGCACATCTGTTCACACTGCTGATAAAAAGTAAACTGCCAAAGATAGACACCGTTGTCTTGTACAAGATGGAGTTCTCTTTTTTTCGAAATAGCACCGTTTGACAAATAGCTGTGGTAGAAAGAAACTGGCGTTAACACATATTTTTGCTGTTATCTAGATGGAACTGCTTTTCAGCTCCCACATACTCAAGTGCCAATATAGTTCTCTCATACCTGAAAAGGAACGTTTTAACAAAGGATAAAGATCTGGCGATGTAAACACTATACTTGCCAAGAGTAGATAAACAAATATTGCTAACTTCAACTTTGGGTAGCACTAGTTCCTAAGTAGATGAAAATCTTGGGGCAAATAGTGTCCTTTTTACATAAAGCTGAAGAAACTCTTTTCAGAAGCCTTTTCATGTTTACGTATATGAAAGCCTGAACAAGAGAAAGCCTAAACAAGAGAAAATAATAATATGGCTACTCATAACATCTGAAATGATACTTCTGCTTAAAAGATTTTTTATTTTTAAAAAATTATATTAGAATATAGTAATATATTTGACCCTAGTTAATATAGTTGTGACATATAGTTGAAACATAAACAGCAGTAAAATAGACCTTACTATTACTATTAGCAACGATATCACATATTCTAAAGAAAGTAACACAGCTTGAGTTAAACAGTTTCCTATGACAGCTCACCTTTTTTAAATGACAGCATAAGCAATACAAGAATGAGAAACACAAACTCTACATTACTACAAAATGCTTAGAAAGTAATTGTCCTAATCTGTGGGTAGATATTTTAAGCTGATTCAAGGAAACTATCAATTAGAATTAAGGAAACATGGGGGAGGCAGGCAGATGGGATTTGGACATGGTGGTTTGATGAGGTTAAATGGCACCCGTGCACATATGGAAGACCAAAAATCTAACCCCAAAAATTAAAAATTGAAATTACATGGAACAATACTAATTATATGTAAGAAGCTCACAGATTAGAAAATATTATAGAAATTTAAGTTACTTCATTTGATCAATGAGTCAACCCAGAGTAATTACAACTGCACCGGATATCCAAAGGTCATATGACATCAAAATAAGAATTCATTTTGTGAAAAATTTTGGTAAAGAAAAAAAAAATGCTGTTAAGTAATTCTGCTATTGCCTACCTCTCATCTTCCACACTGACTCAGAAATACAACTTAGATAACAACCTCAGATGTATCTGATATTACCAGATCCTACTGTTTATTCCCAACTAAATCCATTCTGATTTTTATGCTATGAAACAAGTGAAAAGAATGTGGCTGTAGTTGAAGTCCAGAGACACAGAGATTTCAGGAATCTAAGAAGCACCAAGTCAGCTTGTTTTACAAGAAATCTGAGATCAGAAACCAAAGCAATGTCTGCTTCGCATTTTTAAAATAAAGTCCGTGTTAATGGGGGGGGGGGGGAGGACGACGACACGACTTGATTTTTACAAAGGGAAGAAAGAGATTTAGTCAGCTCTACAGTAAAAGAGAAAAACACCACTACATACAGAGTCCTGATGAGTTTCTACTCATTCATTCTTTCTCTTAACATTTATCAGACACTGTTGGAGAAGCAGCCTTTGAGTTAGTCCAATGGGACTGGTGACAAACACCTCTCGTCACAGACCTTGAAGGTTTGTATAGAATTTATACAAATTAAAGAAATGGAAAGAAAGGACATTGTGGGCTCTGAGGAAGTAAACAAACACTAAGAAAAAGTGCTGCACACAACTGCAGAAACAGTAGTAGCACACACATGGAAGAGTAGCATTCTTGGGGAAACAGTGAACACTGAGCCAAAACATCCATTGGGGCTGACAGTCGAGAAAAGTGCTGATCAAGGGAAACAGGGAGGCACCTGAAACAGGGATTCCCACACTGCCTGCACATCAAAGATCTCCTGGGGTGTGTAAAATACAAAATTCAAATCCCTTTCAGAACAAGAAATTGTGACTTTTTAGTGCTGTAGTGATTCTCATTATCAGTCATATTTGGGTAGAGTATGAAGAACTGTACAACAAAAGCAAAGAGAACAGAAATAGGGAAAGTACTACCAGAGAAGATAAAGAGTGCTAAAAAAAAAATACCAACTACTAAGATCTGGGATTAATGGAAAAGAACCATGTTATCTTCGATCTAAGAGAAAAGCAAATGTGCCACAGGAGAATATATGTGAAGGGGCAAAAGTATTCAGGAATAAATGCTAAACTTAGGTATTCTAAGGTTGAGTTTCTTAATAACAGGAAATTTGATTCTAGAAATCTGGGGAAATAAACTTCATATCAAAATATCCTATTTATTGACAATTCTTCTATGATGCTACTTAAGCATGCTTTAGCAATTAACTTTGAGAATGTGTAATTTTCTCCCTAAGTACATGAAAGGCAAATTATATAAGGCCAATCACTGCAAAGTTAAGAGAAACCCAATAAATAATGATTAGTAAAAGCAGAAGTCTAGAAAGAGCTGAAAAATTTGTCTTTTTTTTTTCTTAATTTTAAAAAGTAAAGGGAAAAAAGTCATCTCTTTATAGTTCTCCTCCCTCATCTATAGGAACTACATTCTAAGACACCCAGTACATATCTGAAGCCATAAATTCCAAGACATTCAGTAGAAGTCTGAAACCATAAATAGTACTGAACCCTGAATATATACTATTTTTTCCTATATGTACATATCAATGATGATTTACAAGCTAAGCATATTAAAAGTTAACAAAAAATAATGAAACAATAATTATTACAATCACTATTATGAAAGTAATATCTTTCTCAAAATACCATATCTTACAAAATATTGGCAAATCGAGGCTGGCCATAGGTAACAAACTGGAAAATGAGACCACAAATAAGTAGGGACTACTGTACTCTCTTTTTCTTTTAGCGATGTCATAATTCTTACCTTTGTTGCGAGGGCTTTTAAACTGTCAAGAAATCTTTGCCAGAAATCCTTGAAGAGTGGGCGGTCAATTTTCTTCAGACTATCTTTGGTGCTAGCATCCACACTGACATATAGCTGGGTAACTGGTTTGAGGTTCCTTGGCAAGTAAACAAAACAACACAAACACACAACAAAAAAAAAGAAAGAAAAGAAAATTATATCTATGTCAAAATTTCATGATATAAAACTTACAATCTATAATAAATGTAGTGAGGAGTTAAAACATTTCATTGGGTTTAGAAACTATTTCTCCCCAAAAGTAATGAAGTAATGACTTTAATAATGTGACAGAATAGAATGTCAGCTGGTTAATTATGAAGTGACTGGACACTAGCCCTAATAAAGTAAATATATTTAATCACTTAAAACTGGTATAGCTTTAAACACTGGGTTTCAATGAAAATTAAAATTTAATTGTAAGGTCTGACCCCATTATTTCAGCACAATTAGAGGGGATTTCAAGGGCTGGGCATGGTGGCGCATGCCTATAAGTGGCAGCCTAGGAAACCGCGGCCGGGGCCAGGGATCGCGGTTCAAGTCCCACCAGGGCACATAGCGAGACCTAGTTCCAAATATATATAGCTGAACATGGTGGCGCATGCCTGTAATTCAGCTACCTGGGAAGCTGAGGCTGGGGATTACTTAAGTCTGTGGTACCCCGACACCTAGTCTCAAAAAAAAAAAAATTAGAGGGGATCTTAAGGCCAGAGTTTCCCCATAAACAACCACACCCAAGATTTACACAAGACGGGATGGGCGTGGTGGAGCATGCCTGTAAACAGCAGCCTAGAAAGCCACAGCCGGGGTCTGGGATCATGGTTCAAGTCCCGCTGGGGGCACATGGCAAGGCAAAAATAGCAAGACCTCAACAATAAAAACTTACACAAGAGCCCACACACCCGGTTCAGCCATGTTGCCGGACCCTGAGCCCTCAGTCACCCAGCCTGCCGCGCTTTCAGGGTTCGGGGAACCCGAGGTAAGGAGGGTGCTGCCACATGCCAGGGCAGCAGGGAGGGGCTGGGGGCACCCCTGGCCACCACACCACGAGGCGGCTGGGGGAGGCAGGGGTAACCCTGCCCACATGCCCGGTTCAGCCATGCTGCCAGGCCCACCCCTGCCAGACAGGTGGGGGGCAGGGGACACGCGATTTTCTTTTAATTAAAAGTCATGCATTTCTTTAAACATGTACTATGTGAACTCTAATTATGTGAGAGCTATTCAATATATAGACATTCTCTAACAATTCTGGTGAATGTATTAGCAAAAAACAAGAGCTAACAAAACAGAAATACAGGTGGAAAAAGCAAGTGAAAGAACGAAGCTTGTATGTGGCTTCTATGATGAAAGTGCATAAAACTAAACGTACAAAGGGACAAAACTGGTAGTGGGAGGAGGTCTGCAAAGTCAAATGTGTTATAGTTAAATATGAAATACAGCTCTGTCTTCTCATGGCAAAACTGCTACACAGAAAGCTTTGAATTAACAGTATTTCGCAAAAAAGAAAAAATGTAAGGCTTTAAGTATAAACTTAAAAATAATATAAATAAAATAAGTAGATAAGAAACTCACAATAAAATAATACTAAAGAAAGATGAAAGGTGAAGCAAAGAGTTAAGCTACAGTGGATTGTCTATTGGACTCTAAACTCTCCAACACACTAGCATAGAAGTAGGCAGTTACAGGGCTCAAATGTCCACAAGCTAAGAACAACTGAGTTCTCTGAGGATTCTCAGAGAGAAGAAACTGCTCAGTGTTGTGAAACATCACCTTCAACAATTGCCTTACCTTACATAACTTTCAGAGGACTGCTTTTAACAAGGTCTCTTACTATAGGTCTTTGGCAAATTGCACGGAATAATTTATAAGAAATAACGATGTGCACAGCACTATGAGAACAACTTTTCCAAATGTAGTGCTGAAAAGCTGTGCAGTATATAGAATAAGGATACTAACTCACAGACAGGTCTGCAGGAGCCAAGGATAAAATATGAGTCAAGCAAATCACTTCAAAGAAAATGCAAGTTCTTTGGGTATCAAAACGCAGCATATGAAACAGACAAGAATATTCTTGACTTAGTGTGATATGCTCCCAATTCTCCTGGATTATGTCCTCTCAGCTATCAGTTTCACGTTTGTTAGAAATAGTGACAGAAATTTCTATAACAGAATCAACAGAGCAATTCTTCTGACAAATGGCAGATGTACAGGTTCAGGATGAGGAGACAACAAAATGGTAGAGTGTGGAATATTTTAAAGCACAGGTTCCATAGAAAAGGAAGTTATTCCTTGGTGTGATACTGTGATACAGTAACAAATATATATTTGGTATCTGTCCCTAGCTCCTATCACAGAGCACAGAAGCCTGGGCAACTTTCTGAGAGGTAAGAAAGGGAAGTTTCCTTTCTTATTCATATCAAACCCCTTCAATCACAAAAGGTAGCTGTTAATGCGGTCCTGGACTGCTTCAGAATAGAGGCTGGCTGTAAAAACTTGCCCTCTCAACTTCAACCTCCAGAGTGGGAAGAGGGGCTCCAGATTCAGTAATTACCAGTGGCCAGGATTTACTCAACTCTCTTATAGATGAAGCCTTTATAAAGACCCCTAAATAATAGAGTTCAGAGAGTTTCCAGATTGGTGAATACAGCAAGGTGCTGATGGAGGGGATGGAGCAAAAGAGTATAGAATTCTAGTTCTACACACCTTCTACATACCTGTCCTATACATCTCTTCCATCTGGCTATTTTTGAGTTGACCCTTTATAATAAACCAGTAAACTATTTTCTGAATTCTGTGAGCTGCTTTAGAAACTTATTAAACCTAAGAAGGAAGTCATGGGAAGCCCTGATTGGGCAGAAGGTACAGGTGGCAGTCTGGAACTCAAGTGGAGTTTGAAGTAGAGGAGCAGTCTGTGGGACTCAGCTCTTATTCTGTGTAGTCTGCACTAACTCCAGGTCATTGTCAGAAATGAACTGAAAGTCTGCAGAGAACTAAGGCTGGGTATGAGAAAATCCACATATCTGGTATCAGAAGTGTTATGAGTAAACAACAGAGACTACCGAAGTGCTCTGATGTAGAAAACCAGCATTCCATTTTTGGCTCTTGACAATTTTTGTCAGATTGTCTTTTTTTCAAAAGTCCAGATTTTATGTAAAATCTCTGAATTTTAAAAGTTGGCTCAAAAGAAGCCTTTTAAACATGATTCAAATTAAATAAAACCTACTTTTGAATCAATTGTCAGTGTGAGACTTCTGGTCTTAAGATTCTCCAAGTCATCCCACATAATTATATTTTTTTCCCAACAAAGTTCTTGAAAAATATTGAGTTCTAATGGTTCAAGGCTGTCCTCCTTGACAAGTACAGTCTGTTATGCTATTTTAGTAAACTGCAAACATGGCTATAAAGTCCTCCTTTCCCTATTTCCATAGCTCCTTGCCCTGCAGTTCTGAATGCCCTCTCACTGACTCTAAGCTTGGCCATTTGGCTTGCTGTGACCAATGAGAAGTGAGCAGATGTGACAAAAACAGAAGATTGAAAGATACTTATGCTTTGGCTGCTCTTTGAAAGCCTGCCACCATGTGATATCAAGACTAACTAGACAGAGAGTAAGAGTCTCTGTGAAGACAGGCACCCGCCGTTCTAGCCAAGGCCATCAGAAACCAGCTAGCCCTGTGGATCTGGCAACAAACTAGACACATAAGCAACACTGAGACCAGCGAAGTCCGCCACGATTAAAAGACCTCCCAGTCAATTCACACAATTATGAACTAAATTTTTTGAGTATCCCAGTTTTGAAGGAAATGACTACAGCAAAAGATAATTGGTGCTTGCTATAGTCTATCAACTATCTACCTATCAAAAATATCACTAGAAAAGCACTTATCTTTTGGTAGAACTAAGTGAGCTTTTCCTCAAAAGAAGCAGATTGTATCATCACCACCACCCCTATTATTAACTCTGTCTAACAACTTCCAAAATTCATGAACTGTGTGCCTTGTTTTCCTTAAAGTTACTACAGCATCAGAGCTAATTGCTATTTAGATTCCCCCTAATTCATAGAAATGTATTTCTATGAATAAGTATTTCTTGTTCCATTTCTTGTTCACACTCTTTTACAAAATGATATCACAAATACCATAACAATCTATCTTTCTCAAAAGGTTCTTAATAAAAAACTTATCTATTATGTGCTCCAAGTACCAATTCCAATCATATCTTAAGATCTAACTGAAATGATGGCTTCTCTGAGTTTAGCCTTCATTCTCCCATCTTTAAAGAGTTACATTCTCTACTGAATTCCCCCAACAGTTTATCTGTACTGCTATTCTTTTTACTCATGCTACTTCCCTAATAGAATGAATTTTTAAGAGCAAGACCATCTCTGCTCCCCAAAGACCAACTTTTGTTTGTATTTAGTCATCAATAAATCACATTTTAATCCTATTAGTTGTATTTTTCAGTCAAACACAAACTCAAGCAACATATCTTAATAAGCTGGACCACTCACCTGATTTCCACAGGGAATTGCGCATTTGTGACCAAGAAACTGGAGATTTTACACTCATGGAGTAACTTCAAAAAACTGTTAATTTCTGGGTACATTATGGGCTCTCCTACAAGGGACAATGCACAGTGCTTCACCGTCATTCCCTCTTCAAAGCGTTCTTCTTTGACACCTGGTACTCCTGAAGAGCACAGTGAGGGGAACAAGCTTTAGTAACACACACAGGGGAGATCACGTTTGTGTTTTTTAATTTGTCTCAATAGTTCCTTGATTACAAAGGGCAAATTAATCTCTGATACCACTCAAATAATACAGAGAGCAAGAATCAGCAAGAAAGAAAAACAAGAATTATTAAGACAAAAAAACCAATTTCAGCAATTTTATACTTGGTTTTAGTACTAATTAAACTGTATAAATACAAGCATGCAAAACTAACTTGTTAGTTAATTGTTTGAAATGCAAAACATATTTTCATAATTTGCTTAGTTCTGCATTTCATGTTGGTCAAGAAAATGAACTCAATATATCAACAAAAGGAAAACCCTCTTCTAGACCAATCATTTCCTCCTTCATTTCTTCTTTTAGTAGTCTTTTATTTCTTTGAAGAATTAAATTAAGAAACTAAACACAGATGGCCCAAAAAAATATAGGAAAGAAGAAATCTACAGCTTTTACCGCTGGTTTCAAATTAGATTTACCTGGACAGTGTCAAAAATCACTACTCAGCAAAACCTACTCCACCAGCAAACATTCTGTTTAGAGTGTGTGTAACCACAGTAATGGAAGCCTTAAAAGTTGCTCAAGCAATTCTAATGTGCAACCAGAACTTAAAAACCAGTACATAAACCAGAGGTCTCCAAACTTGTTTGCAAACCTGGCAATCTTAAGACTTCTGAACGCCAGGGCTACCGGACAAACCAATTACATTAGTCTCTGGGGGAGGGGCACAGGCATCAGTCATCAGTTTTCAAGCTCCCCAGTTAACACCAATGTGCAGGCAAGCCTGGGGACCACTGGCATTCACCACTGGCTTCAACTCCTGTTAGAGACTGGAATTACCCAGAGAACTTTCGAAAATCCCAGTGTCCAGTTGTCATCTCAAATCAATCAAATGATAAACTCTAGGGATAGGACTCAGATGTCAATATTTTTTAAATGTTCTGGATATGATTCCAATGTATAGTGTGGGTTGAGAAGCACTGCTCTAGACTCAAATGTAGAAGGTATTCATGAAAGTTTCATGCTGAGAGAATATAAAATACTTGGAAAGAGTAAAAAGGCACATAAAAATAAATCTTCTGATATTTCTATCAATTATCTTCAGGTCTTTTTTAAAGAATATATTCTCTCTGAAGAATACAGACTCTTAAGAAAGGGGTCTTGCTCAGTGAGAACCTTCTATTCCCTCTTAGCCTCTTACTAGCTACTTTGGAGACATCATTGAGAGAGACCTACCTCAAAGAATTTTCATTGGGATTAAATAAGATAATGCACGTCAAGGCCTTAGTAGAGCACCTGGCACATAAGAAACACTGAACTTGTAATTATCATCATCTTTATCTTGGCTTCTTAAAAAGATTAAATCCTAATTACTATTGCCCTAATAAAACAACAAACCTGAAGAATATAAAATTAACTTTCACTGCTCACTTGCACCTTTATTTCCAGGAAATGATTTTATTACACATACACGCGCACACACACACACACATACAATCTACTTATTAATAAGATGTGCAAGCAAATACCCATGAGATCAGATCAACATAATACAGGTTAAAACAGTACAATCTAAAAGTGACAGGTAATACCTTCTTTCTTAACTACCTAACTTCAATTCTCAGAAAGTATTTCATTTCAGTATTTTTGGATGAATAATTTTTTTAGGTTATTGAAATCTAAGTTCTTAACTCAAGTGAATCAAAGTTTTAAATAAAATTTGATCCTTAACTCACTCTGTGTTGTCAAGACAACTCAGCATTAAGCATAAAATTTCCTTTTTTTAAAAAGTGTTATTAACTCTAATCCCCCTATGAGCAGAAGAAAAGAGGGGCATACTTAATCCAAGTTACAAAATTAACCTAAAACTCAGAAAGCAAAATAACTGAGTACTAGCAGGGCTATAACCACCAGGCTCCCAATATAGCAGGCCCAAATTCTAGCTCTACCACTAGGTTGGTTTGTTTCTTGGTGAAGTCACTCATCATCTCCACTCATCTATAAAATGTGAATTTAAACACAAACACACATATAATTACTATAAGAATCCAATGAAGTAAGTCACATGAATATCAACCTATTATATAAACTTCAAATAATGCTACAAATATTCTTACTATAAGGTTATTTAGTGAACTGTAAAAGAAATTATTTTAAATAAAACACTTCCATATATTTTTATTGACCAATTACCATGTGCCAAGCACTGTTCTAGACAAGTTCTCAGTAAACAGAGAACTGCCTTTGTAAAGTTTCTTGTATGTAACAGCATAAAGATAAATCAGTAAATTCTACAGCAGAGTGGTTTAGCAAAAATTCCTGAGATAATGGAAATGTTTTTAAGTGCGCTAGTTAATACAGCAACTTCCAATCACTTATGACTCTTGAGAATTTGAAACATGGTTAGTGTCACCAAAGAATTAAATTTTGTAACTTTACTTAATTTTCCTTAATTGAAATTTAAAGGGCCATATGTAGATGTCTACCATAAAGTTTATTATTCCTTTAATATATGAGAAGGCAATATATAGATAAGGAAGAGGGCGCGTGGAAATCTGAAGTCCCAAGAAGAAAAAGACACCAGCTGCCCTGCAAAATAGGGTCCTCAGGATGAAAAGGTAAGATGTGACTTGAAGGATGTGAGAAGTGTGCCAAAAGAATACACAGTGAAAGGGCATTCCAGGTTGCAATTAGCAGAGGAAAGGCCCTCAATGCAGATGGCAAATAATAAGGGCAGCCATTACAAATAATAAGGGCAGCCATGACAGAGTTTTGAGAAGAATGATATAATCTCACTTTTGTTTTAAATAGATCGATGTACATTGCTGTGTCACACTGAGAACAGAGGGTAAAGGAGATAGGCTAACCTGCCAAGAAGCTACATATAATCTAAGCAAAATATGATGGTGACTTGACCAAGGTGGACCAGTAGAGATGACATAAAGGATCTATTTTGAAGAAATGGATGTGGGTATGACAGAAAGAGAAGTGCCAATGCTTTCTACAAAGTTTTAGGCCCAGGCAACGTAACTGTCATCTTAGGAGACAATGTCAGTACTCAGCAAAGGTACTGGGGGCAGGTAGAAGCCAAATGTTCTAGATATGTGAAGTTTCATTGTCTACTAAATATCTGAATGTGTGTCCTAAGTTTAAGCTTGGATTCTAGGAGCAAGGACCAGCTGAAAATAAGCATTTTTGCAAATGGATGTTATTTCTTCCTAGGAGCTAAATGAGAGGAAAAGACAAGGGGTCAGCAAAGGTCAGTTAAAAGCAGCCAGGGAAGGAGGAAAATTTAAGCAATGAAGATCTAAAAATATCATCCCTGTCACCTGACAAATACAGAAAAAAAAAAAAAAAAAGACAACAAAAACCCTGTAAGTAAATCTTTTAATGTAATGATTCTGGGATTTCAAAATTATCTTAATTTTCTCAAAAGTAAGGTATTGAGAAGAATATGTAAAATCTTTTGTTCTTTCACGAAAGCACATTTCTATCTTGTGCTCACTGTCAGAGATTATTAGGGAGGCTTCCAAAAATCAAGGCCCTTTAGAGACTCAACCCCATGCCTTCCTCAGTGTCCTCAAAAAAAAAATCTGTCATCCTCTAAAATTCTTTTATTTTACTTTTTTAAAAAAATTTATTTATATACAAATTTCACATCTTTGTAATCCCAGAGATTCACCCCCCCACCCTCCCGAACGCTCCCCCTTTTCCCCCCTTGCCCCAAGTTGTGTGCTTCAGTTTGGTGGTTAGCTTGTTTTGACTTTTCCTCATGGCTTTTGTTTATTTTTTCACTATATCCCATATATTAATGAAACCATTTGGCTTCTGTCTTTTTCTTTTTGACTTGTTTCTGCTAATATGATTTCTTCTAAGTACAGCCATGTTACCATAAAATCAAATTTGTCATTTTTAATTGATGAGTACTATTCCATTGTGTATATATACCACATTTTTTTCCATCCAGTCATCTGTTTTGGGGCATTTAGGTTGCTTCCAAGTCCTTGCAATTATAAATAGTGCTTCAGTAAACATCCAAGCATAGGTGTTCCTTTGTACCCACATTGAAGTCTCCATCCTCTAAAATTCTAATGGAAAGTAGTTCTGGTGAAGGAAGTCAGTACAGGGAAGAGTAGTAAATCTATACTTCCAACAGATAGTCAGTCTCTCTTACACACACACACAATCTGCTCTCTTCATGTTTCCCTATACCTTATTTTCACAACAAAACTGTCTTTTGTTTTTGGTGGGTTTTGTTTTTGGTTTTTTTTATCTTAAACAAGTACTTAACATTTATCCCTGATTGTGGACAATCACAACAGGGATCTGATTAACTACAAAGCATTCTTTATCTTGCTAAAAGAGGTCAAAGCAGAAATAAAAAGTCCAGCATTTTTATCCTAATGTCATAGTGATAAATCAAGTAATACACAAGCATGATCTATTACTCAACACAGAGTATTCCTATTTAAAGCCTGGGCCAACAGAAAGAAAATGTTCTTTCTTCATAGCAACATTGTTTCTGGACAATGATAGCCCTAAGAAATCCCTGGCTGAATGTCACTTAAACTATATCTCTGATACAGAAACTTCCTCTGTGAGGTTTCTCATAAATAAGCTTCTGGAAAAAACAATCAGCAGGTGATATTCTCTTTCCCACTTCCACATTTCTTTTAGATACAGTACTTTAGCATACCTTGTTTGTGAAAACCATCTGTTGGAGATCATTTATTTTTGTCATTACTTCACTTTTAGCTAAAATTATATATAAAAATATCCAGCAACAAATGATGTGTTTTCATCTTTGAACCTTTAGCACCAAAGTGACAGAGTTCACTCACTTAGTAGTTGTTTAACTGCGATGAAACTGAGCTAAAGAAATGTCAACTCATTCTCTGGGAACTATCTCCCCACCATGGTGGTATTTAGAGTGGAACTCTGAAAAGAGGCTGAGTTGCACTGAAATTCTGACCCACTTGTAATCAATATCAAGTTAATTTTGCATGGGTATAAATGGAAAGCTAATAAAGGTCATGAGAAGAAAACTATCTTAATGATTCAATGAAATAACTGAAAAGAAAATGATTGCCCTTGGAATTGAAAACAGAAACACAAAAGGAAAGCATTTAAAAAACCAGAATATTTTCAAAGTCTGTTCAAGACAGGCCACTTAGCTAAAGCTGGAAACCCAGAGTCAATAAGAAATAAACCCACAGGCTTCACTACATAAAAGTGAAATCATAAAATGACTAAATCCAGTTCACAGAAAAGGAGCTTGGTCATCAGAGGTGGGAAAGCACATTGAAAAATAGGATTCCAAGAAAAATAAGGAAAATTTTCAATGAGTTAAGAGTGGGGAATACTAGAATATAACAAAGTAATAAGGAAATGGCTTCAAATCCTTGAAAATTGCCTATAAGGTTCCTAAGCATTTCTATTTTAAACCTAAAATTCATATTCCCATATACTATCATTAAAATGGAGATTAAATTACTGGTAACATAATTAAACTTCAGTACTAACAAATCTGTTTCAATATCACCTAATAAAATTCAAACAATTTTTTCCTAAAGGAAAATGTAGTCCAAGTTTCAACTAAGGAAAACTGACACTCCTTTCCTTTTGAATTTTTAATCATGTTTGTTTTTTTTTTAATGGATAGGGGGACATAGGGTAATAGCATTGGGGCTCGAATAGGAAAACTCTACATAGGCATGGAAAGAAAAAAGGAACTAGTTTCCTGCAGAGTACCTGTAAGTGCATATAAGTGAGACAAACCACTTCTCCAGGCTAATATCTATTGAGGAGTTCAGATTTTAAAAAAGATAAAGAATAGATCCTTCACCAGGGGCTGAAATGAGATCAAGAGATACATTTCTACATCTGTAATGCTGAAAAGCAAAATCTGTGTCAGAACTGAATTCAAGTAAGGGTACTAGACTCAGCAGAGATAAGTGATTTGCATTAGTCTCACTATCCTTACTCTGAAGCTGACTCACCAGAAAGCAAATAGTTTTATTTATACCATATCACTTAGGGATGAATGAGTGATGAAACAAAGAGAATTCACTGACCACAGGAAGAATTTGGATTCATGTAAAAGAAAACTTTAGACCACTGATGAGAACAGAGAAAAGTTATAAAACTTCGTTGTCTGGTGAAAAGGCTACAATAAAATAAACAACCATTCATTTGAATAGTTAAGACAATTTTCTGCTGAGTCAAGTATAAAACATACCAACTATTAAAGTTCTGTAATTTCACTAAAAAAGTATTAACATTTTTGTCTGTTAAGTACTGCAAAGATCACCAATCCAGAAAGGCTCTGGATTCTTAAAATTATATATTTCACTTTTTTTTTTTGAGACTAGGTCTCACTATTTTTGGCCGTAGAACCGCAGGCTCATGTTGCCCAGGGTACCACAGACTCAAGCAATCCCCAAGCTCAGTTTCCCAGGTAGCTGGGATTACAGATGCGCACCACCACACCCAGCTAATTTTTTGGAACTAGGTCTCGCTACTTTGCCCCCGGCGGGACTTGAGCCACGATCCCCGGCCCCCTCCGCAGCTTCCTAGGCTGCCGTTTACAGGCACACACCACCATGTCCAGCCACACTCTTCAATAATTGTTTTTTTATAATACTATAATTTCATATCAAGAATTACTGTGATATTAAGACAAGAGAAAGATATAAAAGGAATCTGAATAGGGAACGAAGAAATAAAGTTATCATTATACGCGGATGATATGATTCTCTATGTAGAGAACCCAGAAAAATCAACAGAAAAACTGATTGAAATAATAAACCGATTTGGTAAGGTAGCTGGATACAAAATCAACACGCAAAAATCAACAGCATTCATATATGCAAAGAATCAGTCAGAAAAAGAAGAAATTAGAAAAAACACCCCATTTACCATTGCACCAAAGAAAATCAAATACTTGGGAATTAACCTAACAAAAGACGTAAAAGACCTATACAAAGAAAACTATAAAACATTCTTAAAAGAAATAGAAGATGATGTAAAAAAATGGAAAGACATTCCCTGTACATGGATCGGAAAAATCAGTATCATCAAAATGGCTATACTACCAAAGGCCATCTATAGATTCAATGCAATTCCAATAAAGACCCCAATGATATATTTTAAAGAGATAGAACAAAAATTACTGAAATTCATATGGAACAACAAAAGACCCCGAATAGCCAAAAC
>PVHY01019024.1:0-28151 GCA_004024945.1 Uropsilus gracilis
CACAATAATGTACTAATGTAATATAAATATAAATATACATATATATGCAAAAAAAAAAACCAAACACATTTACCAGATATCAGAAGAGAACAACGGGCCAAACAACCAACAACTGAACATCAACTTAACCAACCAGCAAATCGCAGAAAAATGGGAGATGGAGTGACTGGAGGGGGGATATGGAGGGGGAATACGGAGGGAGAAGGAGGGATCGATTTAATGCACAAATGTGACAAATCAATAAAATGAATTTTTCAAATAAAAAAAAGAATTTAAGTGTTCCACTAGAAAATTGTTACACAGTGAGAAAAATAAATGAGCAGAAGAAAGTCTAATGGCAGACATAAATCCAATATGGTCTGTAATTATATTAAGTGTTAGTGAATCAAATGATTCAATCCAAAGGTGAAGATGTAAGACTTCACTAATAAGTTCTAGCTCCATGCTGTCTATAGGAGACACAGTTTAGATTCAAAGATACACATAGGTTGAACTAAGAGTTCAGGAAAGGTGTACCATGCACAACAACCGTAAGAGAGCTGGATGGCATCTGTTGCAGCAGCCATGGAAGATCAGTAGACATGACTGTGCTACCCCACTGTCAAGACCTCAACAAGGGCCAAAAGTGACCATGAAAACTATCAGCTCTTGATCTTAGCTCCATCGTCCTTGAAGTCTCTGCACCATGACAGTCAAGTGGAAAAAGAAGCAAATATGTAGGCTGGAGCACAAAAGAAGAAAAGTGAAACAGATGTCTAAGTAAACTAGTCACACCCATGGAAGCCACAGGAACAGAAATAAGGAAGGCTGGATCAAGGCACACTCATACAAATTGTTGAATTGCATGCTGAACTAGAACTTTGTCTCATTGACTCTAGAACTTTTTCTCACTGACTTGTCTCACTGACTCTAGAACATCCATCACCATCTGATCGCTGTAAACACCTTTGTGAATCTCCCTTGCTTGTACCTAAACCAATGCCTTTGGTCCTTTTCCCTAGCTCTGTGACATTCTGACTTGTTCTGTTCTCACTTGACTGAGTGTAACACGTGTATGATAAATCATCCTTTCTGCTATCTTAGCTAAAGAAAAAAATTTAAAAAGAAAAGAACATGGTCAACCCATAGCATAGCTGCCATGCAGATGCCTCACTGAGCACACCAAATTCATCTGGAATATGATCTAGGAGGTGTGCAATTTTGCCTCCCCATGAGTGGCATGCCATGAAACTGTCCAAGGTCTCCAAGGACAAGCAATCAAAGCAAGCATGTATGTCAATCAGAAAAAGGAGTGGAAGAGAGAAGGTGAGCAACATACACAAAGGAGGCTATATGAAGAATAAAATATTTTCAGAGAAAGAGAAGGTCAAAAGAGAGAACAAGAGATAGGGAGAGTAAATGAGATCAAAAGTCTGATATTAGTATCAAACAAAATAACTTTTAATGCAAAAATGTTTAAATGGGCAGGGCATGGTGGTACGCACCTGTAATCCCAGGGAGGCAGAGGCTAGGAATCACTTGTGTCTGCAGGTTCGAGATCACCTGGGCAACATAGTGAGACCTAGTCTAAACAAAAATAGCTGGGCATGGTGGTATATGGTTGTAATCCCAGCTACCTGGGAGGTTGAGACTAGGGACCACTTGAGTTCATGAGTTTGGTACTACTCTGAGCAACATAGCGAGACCTACTCTCTCTAAAAAAAAAAAAGTTTAAATGATGCAACAGCTTTGCTCTGGAAGTTAAACACATGACCTGTCAGTTCCACTTCTAGGTATATACCTAAGAAAAATGAAAATATGTGTGCATATATAAGCTAGTACAGAAAATTCATAGCAGCAGTATTCATAATAGTCAAGATGTGGAAACAACCTAGATTAGATGTTTATCACCTAATGATCAAATAAATAAAAGGGGCCAACAGAATATTATTCAGTCACTAAAAAATGATGTAGGATTTTTCACCATGACCAAGTGGGATTTATCCCAGGGGTGCAGGGATGGTTCAGCATCCAAAAATCAATCAGCTTAATCAACAAGGAGAAAACCAAAAACCATATGATCATATCAATAAATGCAGAGGAAACACTGGATTAAGTTCTACACCCATTCATGATAAAAGTCCTTGAAAAACTCGGGATGAAAGGAACAGATCTCAACATAATAGAAACCATTTATGACAAATCTACAGCAAACATCATCCTTAGTGGAGAAAAACTGAAATCATTTCAATTAATCTGGAACCAGAAAAGGATGCTAAGTCTCACCACTACTTTTCGACATAGTACTGAAAGTTCTAACTAGGTCAATAAGGCAAGAAAAAGACATAAAAATAATACAAATATGGAAGAAGAAATGAAGCTATCATTATATATAGATGATTTGATACTTTATGTAGAAAACCTGAAAAAATCCACAGAATAACTGCTTGAAACAATAAAGCAGTTAAGTAAGTCAGCCTGATACAAAATCAACACACAAAAATCATTAGCTTTATACATAAAAAATCAGTCATAAGAAATAAGAAATTAAAAAAAACACTCTAATTACCTTTGCATCAACAAAAATTAAATACATGGGAATATGCCTAACAAAACACTTGAAAGACCTATACAAAGAAAACTTTAAAACACTGTTAAAAGAGATAGAAGGAGACATAAAGAAATGGAAGACATTCCCTGCCCATGGATCAGAAGAATTAACATTATCAAAATGGCCATCCTGCCAAAAGCAATCTACAGATGCAATGCAATTCCAATAAAAATATCAATGACATTCTTTAAAGAAATACAACAAAAAATACTGAAATTCATATGGAACAATAAAGGACCACCAATAGCTGAAGCCTTCCTGACCAAAAGAAGAGAGACTGGACTAAGCACTCTCCCAAACTTCAAATTATATTACAAAGTCATTATAATTAAAACAGCATGGTACTGGAACAAAAACAGACACAAAGACCAATGGAACAGAATAGAATGCCCAGAAATAAAGTCACGTATATATGGACAACTAGTTTTTGACAAAGGGGCAATAAACATACCCTGGAACAAGGACAGTCTATTCAATAAATGATGCTGGGAAAACTGGACCACTACATGCAAAAAAGTGAATCTGGATTACTCCCTCACACCATGTACAAAAAACAACTCAAAATGGATAAAAGACTTGGATGTAAGACCTGAAACCATAAAATGCATAAAAGAAAATATGGGCAAAACATTCCAAGACTTATATCTCAGAAACATCTTTCAGGATACATTCACAGATACTAAAAAAAATGAAGGAAAATATAAAGAGCTGAGACTACATGAAACTAAAAAGTTTCTAGTATCAAAAGAGATGTAACCAAAACAAAAAGACACCCAACCAAATAGTGATAAGAGCCTGATAACAAAGATCCACAAAGAACTCATACAACTTAACAAAAATAAAGTCAAAAATGCAAATTAAAACCACAATGAGATACCATATTATGCCAGTAAAAATGGCACATATTCAAAAAATGGGCAACAACAAATGCCGGCATGGATGTAGAGAAAAAGGAGACTCTTACATTGCTGGTAGGAATGCAAACTTGTCCAGCCACTATAAAAAGCTGTGTGGAGGATCCTAATGGAACTACCATTTGACCCAGCAATTACTCTTCTGGGAATCTACCCAAAGGAGACCAAAACACTAATATGAAAGGACACCTGTACTCGGGTGTTTATTGTACCACTATTTACAATTGCAAGGACAAATGCCCCAAAACAGATGAATGGATGAAAAAGATGTGGTATATTTACACAATGGAATATTATTCATCAATTAAAAATGACAAATTTGAGACATTTGTGATAACATGGATGAGCCTAGAAGTAATCATATTAGCAGAAATAAGTCAGAAAGAAAAAGACAGAAACAAGATGATCTCACTTATAGATGAAATATACAGAAAACAAACAAAGGTCAAGGGGAAAAGTCAAAACAAGCCAAAAACCAAACTAAAGCATACAGTTTGGGGGTGGGGTGGGAAGGGAGGAACTTGGAGGATGGAATGACTGTCTAAGGTGGGTGATACGGTGGTAGGAGAACCCTGTGGAATACAATGTTGTAAAATATATATATAAACATAAATAAAATTATCATAAAAAAAGAGAAATGAAGTAGTAATAGATACTATCATGTAGTAAAACAAAAACATTCTGCTAAGGGGAAAAATATCTTCCACAAAAGACTCAAAATTATATGATTTTTCATATAGAATGTTCACAATAGGTAAATATGATTACACAATTATTATTCAGCAATCAAAAAAGACAAGTCATTTGCAGCAATATGGATGGAGCTAGAAGGAATTAAGTCAGAAAGAAAAAGAGAAATACCAGATAGTTTTGCTTATATGTGGGATATAGGGAAAACAAACAAAAAGACCAAAAAAAAAAAACCCTAAAATTAACAAACTGATAATTGAACTAAAACATACAGAAAGGAAAAGGGAGGGAGGTAGAAAGGAAGGGAGGGAGGGAGGGAGGGTGAGATCAGGGGAGGGATGAGCACAAGTGAATAGGATGTCAGTTCACAGGTGACATGGTGATGGGAGAAATTCAGGGAACACATCAATGTCAGAAAAAAAATTTATCAATTAAAAAAAGAAAAAAATGAATAGGTAAATCATTAGAGACGTAAAGTAGATAGCTGGTGATAAGAATGGGGAGACTTGTAGCAAAATTGGGAGTGATTACTAACAGATACAGCTCCTTTGGGGGATTATGAAAATGTTTTCAAATTGATTTTGACTATACAATTCTTGCAAATATAAAAAAAACTATTGAATTGTACAGTTTAAATGGGTTAATTGTATACTATGTGAATTAAATATAAATAAAATTATTTTTAAAAATAACAGGTAAAATTCATATATGACCTTATATGCTCATTACCTTTTGCTTAGAAAAGGCATGATTTAGAGAAATCTGAGGGAGTCTGCTTATCTATTATAAATGTTCAAATTCTTGATTTTGAAGATGGTTATATGACATATGCATAGTTCCCAAGAGAAAAAAAATTTATACACACACACACACACATACATACATACATACATACATACATACATACATACATACATACATATATATATATATATATATATATATATATATATATATATATAAGAGACTAGGTCTCACTATGTTGCCCCGGATTGTCCCAAACCCACAGACTCAAGTGATCCCTAGCTTCAGCCTCCCAGGTAGTTGATTTACAGGTGCTTGCCACCATGCCCAGCAGAAATAATTTTTTGGGGACAATCAGGATGAACAGGAAGCAAGGAAACCAGAGACCACACTGGTCTGGAAAAAAATGGGGCCATCTCCTATACCATAGGAAGTCCCCAAAATAAGAAGTCTGGAGAACTACCCCATACACCTGCTCTAAGGAGTAAGTACCTGAAGTGCCCTGCTTGACTGCAAGCCTCCCAGTGGCTCTTGAGAATCTGGACTGCCTGGTCCCCTTTGGTTCAGGAGCACAGGTACTCATTGAAAAAAGGACAAGTTTCCCAGGAAAGGACAAGATTGTGGACACAAAGCTTGTGGCTGGTCATCAATCCAAGACATGCAGCAAGGGAGGAGTAGGGGGTGACTGCAATAGGCATGGGAGAAACACAAGTTGTGGAGTGGTGGTTAAGGGGTGAAATATTGGTGAGAGGACCACACCTAAATGGAAAAATAATTGTACAAAGGTGATCAAATATGTAAGAAAATTAAAAAAGGAAAATGTAACTTTAATTAAAAATAAAAATAAGATAGCTTTACTTTAAGATAGCTTTACTTAACTGACTTAAAATATTTATATTCATTTATTATATTTTTATTTACTTGCAATAGATAATATGTTATGAGTAAAAAACTTAAAATGTAATGTCAGTAGTTTTATTTTTCACTTTTACTTTCTTAATGTAAATATATTCATCAGTTTAATTTTTATACACTTTAAATTTTACTACATTTTGAGTACTGATACTTTAGATCATCACTGTATATAGAACAAAATAAGTGAAAATATTAATAACAATTGATTTTAAGTGATGAATACATTTAGATATAAAGTTTAGAATAAATACACAATGATTTATTAATTATATGTTTTAATTTTATTGCTCATTCAGATATTACTAGATCATCAACCAGAAATTTAGACACACACAAAAATATTTAAATTGTCATCTTCTTTTATATTTTGCTTCCTTTTCTTTCACTTTTTTTTTTTTGAGACTAGGTCTTGCTATTTTTGGCTGTGGAACCGCAGGCTCACGTTGCCCAGGGTACCACAGACTCAAGCAATACCCAGCCTGAGCTTCCCAGGTAGCTGAAATTACAGGCGCACACCACCATGCCCAGCTATATTTTTTTTGGAGCTAGGTCTCGCTATGTGCCCCCAACAGGACTCCAACCACGATCCCTGGCCCCAGCCGTGACTTCCTAGGCTGCCTCTTACAGGCATGCACTACAATGCCTGGCCTTTACTTATTTTTCAGTCATATAAAACTATCATGTTTTACATATTTTACACCACTTGGTGTGAAGGGTTATTGGTTGAAGTAAGAGAAAATTGGTTATTTGATAGCCAATGGCAGTTTGATTTATAATTTTTGGAGACTTAAACATAAGGCAGGTAGGCCTCAATTCGTTCTTTAGTCTTCAAAGCCACATAGTGTTTGTAGGTCTACCCACAACATGTGTGTTCCGCCATGTTAGTATAGGCATCTATATACTTTTAATGACTTCCCATGTATATACCCAACATACACACACATTTTCTGCAAGACTCCTGAAAAACATAATCTCTTATTCATTCTTGATTACCCTATTCAGTGCCTTTCATGGTAATTATAGGCAGCCATGAAATACATTTTCAATTTAACTGAATCACATATGTAGGAGGTATGCCTCAAGAGACTTCTCTAGATATGTAGGATTTAAGAAATCAAAAAACAGGCAGGAATGATAGATAGTAAGAGTCAAGTCTCCTACCCTCAAAACACATAAAGCATAAGCAACAGAGTTTACCCAATCTGTGCCACTGTATGAATCCTTTGGCACAAGAACAATTTACGTGGGTGAGAGGTTCATTGGGCCAGTCAATATGTGGTAAGACATAAGTCTTCTTGGTTTATGAAGTAGAGGTTAAATTTCATACTGGGAGATGAAAGGTCACTCTCTAGAACTAGAACTAATATTCTCTATGCAATATTTTTTTTTTTAATTTTTTTTTTTTGAGACTAGGTCTAACCATTTTTGTCTGTGGAACTGCATACTCACGCTGCCTGAGGTACCACAGATTCAAGCAATCCCCAGCCTCAGATTACAGGCGTGTGCCACCACGCCCAGCTAATTTTTTTGGAACTAGGTCTTGCTACGTGGCCTGGGCGGGACTCGAACGCGATTTCAGGCCCCTGCCACAGCTTCCTAGGCTGCCGAGTACAGGCATGCACCACCATGCCTGGCTCTATGCAATATTTTAATGAGCCACTTTTAGTTCCATTAGACTTTGTGTAGGAAAAAAAAAATTTTTTTTTGAGACTAGGTCTCGCTACATTTGCCCATGGAACCACAGGCTCACATTGCCCAGGGTACCAGGGACTCAAGCAATCCCCAGTCTCAGCTTCCCAGGCGCATGCTACCACACCCAACTATTTTTTGGGACTAGGTCTCACTGTGTTGCCCCTAGAGGGACTCAAACCACAATCCTTAGCCCCAGCCACTTCATAGGCTGAAGCTTGCAGGCACGAGCCACCGTGCCCAGCTTGACTTTGTGTAGAAATTAACAGTACAATAAATAATTGTGGTGGCTTCAGCAATATCATGAGTAATCATCTAGTAGAGATTTGATTAAGATTCCTTAATAAGTTGTTAGTACTGAATAAACTTTAAATAATATTATATTAAATAAATATAATTTTATTTTATAAATAATATGAAATAACGTTACTTTCAGAGTTGGGTTGGAGATGGGAGCTGAAAGTCCTCCCAGACAGCCTGGGCCCCTGAGAAGGGCCCCCAGCATACCCCTGCCTGCTGCAGTCCAGGATGGGGGGTAGGGTGAGTCCTACACCCAGGTCTTGGGCTGGGGAAGCCAGCCTCTGTCTCCATGTGGACCAGGGGTGTGGGTTGCACAGTTTCTGCCCAAGCAAAGGCTGGGGGTTAGGGGGAGCTTCCCTTCCCCCCTCCTCCCCTCCCCCTTGTTTACTCCCACTTCAATCAGACCTGCACTATGAATGAGAAGACCAGGCATTCCAGCTGCAGACATACAGGAGATGAGAGGAACAAGTCAAGGCCTCAGATATACTCATCACCTGGGAGTAACCCAAACAGAACATGGTGGAACCACAAGAGACAAGACTGTGAGACTAACTATTGTGATGATCTATCACAGAGCTCCGCTGACAAACATCTCTGGGGTTGGGGAACCAAACCCCTAGTCCAGAGATGTGTGCAATGTGAGTGAGGCTCCCTCCTTTTCCAACAAGGGAAGAAAACCTCAGAGGTGTGACTGTGGCATAATGGTAGAACTGTAAACCAAGAGACAAGCGAGGAGCTGGACCAACCACATGATGAAGTCGGTTCCCACGGGAGAACTTCTACATTGCCAGTGACTGGGAGTCAATTTCCCAATGCCAGATGCCAAAACTATAAGGCTCAGAGGCAACATGATGTGACAATTACCAGAACAGATGAGACAGCCAGCATTAATGAGGAGGCAGTGAAAACACAAGACAAGAGAAAAGGAGATAGTCTCCTCCATCATAGGAAGTGCCACAATAAAGGAACCTGAAAAACCATGCCACATACTTGCCCTACATTAGGTTCCTGAAGTGCTCCTGATGTGGGTTCCTGAGAAAACTACATCACAGTTATTCCTGGAGATCTGAGCAGCCTGTCTGCTGCCTTCCAGGAGTGCAAGTCCTCACCCAGGGAAAAGGACATTGCTCCAGAAAATAAAAAGATGAGACTATGAAACCATGGGCCAAACATCAATCAATGATGTTTAGTTTGAGAAGTCCAGTAGTGAGAGAGGAGATGGAGTGATTGGAGTGGGAAGAAGCATTGCTGGGTGGTGGTATATGGGCACATTACTGATGAGAGGGCTATACCTAAAGGGAATGATAACTATACAAATAAGACTGATATTGAATGAAAATAAGAAAAATTAAAAATTTAATGAAATAAAATAATTTCACCAAATATGTATCAGCTAGGAACAATCCCTTTTATTGTTTGAGTTCACATGGTTGCTGTGTCAGTATGAAACAATGGATCTAGGTATTCAAAGTTTAGGTCAAAAGGCAGTGTTGCACAAGCATTAGAGGACTATCTCCCTTCAGTAGGAACATACCATGTAGGTCAAAATCATAATGGTTCTGGGCAAGAACCAGTTGACTTGTTACCACTTTTCATATTACCAAATGAATTTAGTGATGTTGCAAAAGAGATTCTCATCCTTGCAACTTCCTAAACAGAGAGATAGTAATTATCAGCTAAGGTGCCCCTCTTGAGGGGACTTTCTTTTCTACTCAGGTCCTTTCAACTGACTTCCACCTGCAGCTCTCTGTGCAGCTTTATCTCCTTCCCAGGTGACATGATTTTCCTCTCTTGAAAGACTGACCATTTTGACCTCATGGGGGAGTCAGTGTGGGTGGTGTATTTTGAACTTGGGTTCTCTGCTCCCAGCCCTTGGGGCCCCATGTAACCCCATGTTTGTGTTTCCTTCTGGGAAACTGCCTTGAACTTGTTCTTCAGGAGGCTTAACCCTTGGGCCTTGACTACTCCACTTTGTACCCTGCTTGTTTGAATGAATATTTGCAATCGAGCAGAGTTGATTTTGGAGTTTGATTGGAACTCTTCGTTTTGAATATTTTCTCACCTCTATTCTTCTTATCTCCATTTCTACTCACTTTGACTCTCTCACTGATTAAAAAGCTTTGGGCACACTTGAGTCTGATTGCTTTGCCTTTATGTGCATAAGTGCACCAAACCCTTGGAACAGTCAACATGGGTTATTCCCCTTAACAGTTTGCAGTTTCTGGGTACCATCTGTACATTTGATAGTATAAATGGTTTGTATTAGAGATAGTGCAGAGCAAAAACATGGAAGTGAGAAGAAACAGGGTATGTTTAGAAAATGACGGCTAGGAGACTCAGCATGTCTCAAATATTTCTACCAAAATACTTCCTTAAAGACAAGAATACATTTAAATATCTGACTTAAAAATAAACTTAAACATTTCTCCGCATATCACCACCCAAAATGTTATACTTTTTTAATGAATGCAAATTTTTGCACTTCAGTCTATCATATCAATGGTCTTCCATAAAAATAATATTTTAAAGATGTATTATAATGAAAGTGGGTGACCAAAGAAAGGCTTACAGGCCTGCTTCTCTCTCCAAAGCAGTTCCTTTGCATCCCCAGCCTTTTTAACCAAAATATCAAACCTAGACTATCAGTCTGCTTCTCTCTGCTTTCAGCTCCAAAAACTGCAGAAAAGAAAAACTTTAAAACACAGTTTAAACTTTACACTCATGGGTTCTTACCACCATCCCCAGCCTTCTCAACCAAAATACCAAACCAATGCAAGACTATCAGTGCAGACTAATTTATTTCTAACAAAGTGATTTCTAATTATCCTAATAATTACAAAAGAAACATGTAAGACTCAGAATACTTTAACATTGTCCAAAACCTTTCTCAGCATTGTCCAAAGTCCTTTCCCAGATTGCCCCCAAAACCTCAGTCTCTCAGTCCTAATCGTCTCACCAATGTCCAGTCAGAGTCCATCTCCAGATGCTTGAAGGCATGTTCCTTTGACTGCTCCTCCTTGTCTTCCACGCTGTCTTCTCCTTGTCACCTTCAGGTAGCAGGAACTCCATGGTGCCGAACCAGCCAAGTTCACTTTCTTCTCAGGCCTAACATTTGCACGGCCTCTTTCAGACACAAATCAAACTCAGCAAAACAAACTCCAACACGGAGTTCTAATCTTCAAACTCCTTAACTGCATTCAGCACACATGCTGCCAGTCTGGGTCAGCCAAGGGTTGCAGGCCCCTGGTGGCCACATGGCCAAGCTCACATGGCTCACATCTTTACAAGATGGCTGATTCCCATCTCTCCTCCACTGAACCTCTCTCTCTATTCAGTCTCCATATTCTAATCCCAATCGATCGAATCCTGAATCGAATCCTTCTCTTTGTTTGCACACCCTTTATATACCCTGATTTCCCGCCTTCCAGGAAATCTGTTTCACCTTGACTATTTCACTTCTTTCTCCCCCTGCATTTCCCTGAAGGGAAATTCCAGCTAAGGTCATTCTCCCATTTTTGCATACCGTATTGTCCTTGAAATCTGCAATCTTAAACAGGAGACAATGGGGTAGGGGGCACACCCTATCAATAAGAGGAGAACGTTTTCTATTTCTAGTCTATCTTTAGCTAGCAGATGTCCTTAGAAAAACAGATTTTTGGTCCCCACACTTCCGCCTGACTCTTCCAGGTACCAGAGCCAACCCTGTCCCTGGCTGCTCTGCCTGCCTTACTGCTCCCTTAGGGTTCAGGGAGTGAGAGGTGTGTGTCTTTGAGTCTTTGACTGACAGGAGGCCTTCAGGAGACCTAGGCCACCACCATTGCTTATCCCCATCGAGAAACTTTTCTACAGACATCAACTGGGAGAAAGGCTCCCAATGCCAGAGACCAGAATTATAAAACAAAGAAAAATCAAAATGTGACAGAAAATGGGTTGGAGAAAATGACCAGTAAGAAGGAAGAGGCACTGAAAGGATCCAAACATGATTGACCTGGCTACCTGTAACAAGGATATACCAGGAAAACCTAGCACAGGCCCCTGTGTCCCAGGAAAACTTGTCCTCACCTGGGTAAAGGATAGTGCTCTGGAAATGGGATAAAAATTGACCAAGAACTGTCAGTGAAAGAGAAGATGGGGAGTGGGGAGGAACACCCAAAAGGAAAAAAAAATCACTGATTTTATGTAATTAAAAAATAGGTTTTTGTTGATTTTAATTCCTTCATACATATGATAAAGCCTGTTATATAATGCATAATTTTCAAATTTTGTGAAAATTAACATATATAAGAATATATGTAGTCTATACATATTTTTAAAGGTTAATAAAAAGCAAATATAAGTAATAATAAACTCCACTTACAAAATAGAATATTTCATAACCTTAAGACTCTAGTATGCCCTTCCAGATTGCTTATTTTTTAGTTTATTCTCTCTTCCTAAAACCATTGAATTGAATTTTATGGTAATCATTCCATTGGTCTTCCCTACATATTACCTGTTTATCACAGATAAAGACATTTCTAAACAACACAGCATAGAGTAGCTTAAATAGCTTCGCTTATTTATGACCTTGATATATATGATATATGTTTTCTATAATTTGCCTTTTCATTCTGACATTGTTTTCATGATTTATCCATGCCAATGTAAATGAAGTTCATTTATTTTCAGTTATAAATAAGATGTTTTTATATTTGCCAACTCCAGAGTTGCTGGATATTTCTGTTGTTTTTCAGTTTCCTGTAACTACAAAGGGTCCCTCCCAACACCAGTAACTTAAAAATTTAGGAGGCAACTAAAAGGGCAAAGCATGTTTATTTGGGATTGATAGGGTGTGCTTTTTTTTTATTGTTTTTTGTTTAAGATTGTAGATTTTAAGGACAGGTAAAGTTAAAATGGGAGAATGACTTTAGCTAGAATTTTTTTTTAGGGGGATGTAGGGGGAAGAAAAAAGTAAAATAGTTTAGGTGAAACAGATTTTTTGGAAGGCGGAAAATTAGCGTATATAAAGGGTGTGCAAACAAAAAAAAATTTGATGTAGATTTAAATATACAGACTGGATAGAGAGGTTTAGTAGAAGAGAGATGAGAATAAAAAGTTTAAACTGTGTTTTAAAGTTTTCCTTTTCTGCAGTTTTTAAAGCTAAAAACAGTTAGCTGGCTTTTACATATCAATGGTAAAAGTAATCAGTAAAAATGCTAATAAAGAGTGTGTAGCCTGCTTTGTAAAAAGAAGCAGGCAGATAGCTGTATCCAGTTAAATAAAAACAAAAAGTCTTCATTTTACCCACTTTCAGGATCAAAGAATTGCAATTTGGGGAAACACAGGTTCTGGCTGAAACCCAAATAGTGACCCAAAATAGTGGCAGAAGAGATAGGGGCTTTTATGGAAAGAGAAGAGGAAAATAAGATAAGAGATTAAAAAATAATTAACAATATTATAGAACTTAAACTATTCTTGGAGATGGACAATCCTCTGAGGAATAAAGCTTATAATCATCTGTTCGCATGATACAGATGACTACAATCATGTGTTCAATGGTTTCTTAAAATAACTGCTGTTGATCAAATCCTAAGATCTTTGGGCTTTAAACAAGATAGGCAGTGCAGTTTTCTTTATGGTCATATCCCTGCTCCATTTTATTATTTTTTGTTTGTTAAACCCCTACTGTCCCTGTCTCTGACTCCATTTTAAAAAGGTTTGCCAACTTTTTACATTTCTCTCTTTCAATCAACATCTGTATTTGAATGTATCACTGATCAACCATAGAATTGAGTCTTCATAAGACAAAACCTGCAGACAAACCATAGATAGAGCTGAGGCATACAACAGGGGAGGAGGAGGTCAAACTGGGGAGGGAAGAGCACAAGGGGCTGTGGTGACTGTTCGCAGTGACGTAGTGGACAGAGAATTATGGGGACTACACCACCTGAGGGGAGAAATCAAATACTGTTACAAAAATGAACAATGTAAAAAAATAATGTGAAGAAAGAATTGAGTCTTCTCTTATGTTTGACTTTTGGTCCCTGAGTTGCCAGGAGGGCTTAATCCCAGTATGGCAAGTATCTCATGGGTGGGAAACAGAGGAGAGACGCCTTAAGGACACAGTTCTGGAATAGAACTGTGTGGCAAAAGATTTTTGCCACTAAGCTTCAGATAAGAGTAAGCACTTCCCCCAATTTCTCATGTGCTCCATAAATCTCAACAATCTTTTCAACTGAATGACCATTATCTAAGTAATGTCCTTGCAACATTGAGCTGTGCAGAAGCAATAAAGCTTCACAATAATAAAATTTCCTGTAATGACATGCAAAATAATAAGTTCAAACTGGAGAATAGACCCAAACCAGGAGATAATAGCTGAGGGGAACGAGTTAACAGTTTCTAGATGTCAGTGTTGAAGCACTTTTAGATGGCATGAAGGCAGGTGATGATTGACAATCTGACAGATTTTCCTTGCCTGCAGTTTGAATGTCTTGGATGAAATTAGAAATTAGAAACATTAGTTAGGAGAATCATAACCAGCTATTATAGGAAGTTAGAGGAACTCAGTATCAACTCCAGTTAACAGATAGAAAACTAACATGAAAAACAAAAGCTCAGCCGGGCATGGTGGCTCTTGCCTGTAAGCTTCAGCCTGTGAAGCGGCTGGTGCTAGGGTTCGAGTCCTGCCTGGGGCACATAGTGAAGACCTAGTTCCAAAAAAAGTATAGCTGGGCATGGTGGTGTGCGCCTGTAATCCCAGCTACCTGGGAAGTTGAGGTTGGGATTGCTTGAGTCTGTGGTACCCTGGGCAACATGAGCCTGCAGTTCCAGGGGCAAAAATAGGGAGCCTGGTTTCAAAACAAACAAGCAAAAAACAAACAGAAAAGTTACCTGGGAGGCGAGGCTAGGAATCACTTGAGTCAGTGGGTTTGAGACTACCCCAGGCAGCCATAAGTGAGACCTAGTCTCTAAAAAAAAAAAAAAGAACCCAATAGCACTATATCTGTGAAGAGGCAAACATCACGTTTCTCTGTATAGTCACCTCCATTGTTATTAAATATAATCATAACAAATTTAATTTATTTGCAAAATAAGTCATTTCAATAAACTTGGCTTATTATATAAACACAGCAAGAATAGCAATTCACAACATAAGCTCTTTAAAATCTGTTTATTGGAACCTATATAAAGAATCTTATTGAACTTATACAAGCAGCTATATTACCATAAAAATAATACTAAGCTTCCAAATTCTAGAGAGATCAGGTTTGGGAAAAAATTAAATGTTTTATCATGTTCACAGTTATATGTTACTAAACTCTTGATACTTTAAGGGGGAAAATGAAAAATTTATATGAAACTGTAGAGATATTTATGAGAGTTGCTTCAATCAAATTGAAGGAGAATCAAAAATATTACTATAAGTAATTGGTAACATTCAGTATTAAAGATTGTGTGGCATTCTGTAGGTATGATTGAGTAGTTTCTGTTATTTTCTACTAGGTTTCTAAGATACTGTTTCATTTTTCTTTTGTAGCTCACATTTTGTTGCTATGTAAGTTACTTAAATATCAAAGAAAATAATTTTTTGGCATAAACTGCCTACTGTGAAACATGTACTATCTAAAAGTACATTCATTCTTATCAGTGTATTTATTCCCATGTGCTTTTTGTTCTGTTTGAGTCTAGGTTTTCAGTAAGTTCTGGAAATTCTCACCAAGTTTAGTTTCATATTCTAAGTTATCAGATGGTGTGCAAATATTTTCTCCCATTCAGTAGTGATAGGGGGCACCACGCTCCCTGGGTGTCATTGTTTCCTGTTTAAGATGGCACAAAAACACTAATTTGAAAGGAAACCTCCTCTCATGTTTATTGCAGCACTATTTACAATAGCCAGCATATATAAACAACTTAAGTGCTCCCAAACAGATGAGCGGATCAAGAAGATGTGGTATATACACATAATGGAATACTACTCAGATACCAAAAAAGATAAATTCATTCTATTTGTGGCAACATGAATGGAACTGGAAGGGATTATGCTAAGAAGAAAAAGGACAAATATTAGATGTTTTCACTTATATGTGGAATATAGAGAACTCAAAGTGTCAGGAAAAAAATTAAAACTAGTTAACCATAGATCTGAGGCATGCAGCAGGGGAAGGAGAGAGAGGGGACTTAAAATAAGGGAGAGAAGATCACAAGGGACTGTGGTGATGGATCACAGGTTAAGTTTAGGGACCACACTGGAGGGTAAAATCAAATACCTTGTAGAAAATAAATAAAATATTTTTTTAAAAAAGAATTCTACTTTTGGGAGAGGTTTAAACTGAAATTAGGCTAAGGTAATAAGTACAGGTGTTCTTCCTGCCCCATGAAAGATTTCATTTAGGATTTTTTTTTTTTTTTTTTGAGACTAGGTCTCACTATTTTTGCGTGTGGAACCACAGGCTCACATTGCCGGGGTACCACAGACTCAAGCAGTCCCCAGCTTCAGCTTCCCAGGTAGCTGGGATTACAGGCGCACACCACCATGCCCAGCTATTTTTTGGGGGTCTAGTTTTCACTACATGCCCCTGGCGGGACTCCAACCACAATCCCTGGCCACAGCTGCGGCTTCCAAGGCTGCCGCTTACAGGCATGCACCACCATGCTGGCTCATTTAGGTCTTAACACGTCTCTTCTACCCCCTTTTACCTCCTTTTCTGGGTAGGTAAATGACCCCACCCCAACATTACTTATTTTCAGCTGAAGTAAAAAGGAAACTTAGGACATTTTGGTCATTTATTCACTTTTACTGGGTTTCTGCCATGTATGGAGGAGATACACATGCTATTATTAATTTTGGGAGACTGTTCTCTTGTCAATGTGTCTGTGCTTCATTTGATGATCTGCTAGCCTAAAAGAACTTAGAGGGAAAGGAGGAATTACTCCTCTCCTTCCCCACATACTTAATTACTAAGAACATATTTTTTGTATATATTGGGGTAATTACATGGTTATTATGTAGTGCTTAACTTCCAAATTACCCCCAAATGATGCTCATGACCTCCTAGTATTTGTACACTTACGTAGTGTTTCTCCTACGTTGTACCAAAGATGATCTGTAGAATCAATAGAAAGTGACAGAAATGATGACATCATTAGATTACAAAAGATAATACAACATAAGATTAAACATAGGTCAATGGAATAGAGTTGAGAGTGCAGAAATAAGCACCAAACACAGCTTAACATCCAGATATAAAAGAATGAAGTTGAACAGTACCTCACTTCATGGAGGAAAATGGTGGCACATACCCGTAGGCAGCAGTCTAGGAAGCCGCGGCCGAGGCCAGGGATCACGGTTCGAGTCCTGCCAGGGGCACATAGTAAGACTTAGTCCCAAAAAATATAGCTGGGCGTGGTGACATGCGCCTGTAATCCCAGCTACCTGGGAAGCTGAGGCTGGGGATTGCTGGAGCCTGTGGTACCCCAGAGAACATGGGCCTGCAGTTCCACAGGCAAAAGTAGCAAGACCTGGTCTCAAAAACAAAAGCAAAAAACAAACAAACAAACAAAAAACACCACATAGGATCAGCATGCATATGTTCAATGTTCTTTGGAAGTTTCTGAGGTCTAGGTTTAAAGTGCATTCTTCCAAAAAGTATCTAAATTGTACTTCCAGTTGCTTCTGCCCGGTGGAACAGTACTAATTTTTGACCACTTTAAATTTCTAGCTAGAGTTTTTAATTTTGTTTTGTTTTGTTTGTTTATTTGACTGTTGACACTTTCCAAGAGACATGTTTTTCTTGCAACAAAATTTAGTTTGAGAAAGGAGATCCCTAATAAATCCTTCTGTATGGCATTTTCTCCCCAATTTATATGCTAAAGTAAAATCATCTTTGAGATGATTCTTGTATCCATGTAGAAGTTTCTATTCCTTCTTCCAGAATAAGGGGGAAAGTCTTGATGTTCTCCTTGCTTACTGTGCCTGTTAGAACTCAAGTCTTAGGCCACCCAGGCAGACAGACACTCCAGAGCAAACACCAATATCTGGCACTGTGCTACTTTCAAGTTTTCTTTCCAATTCTGTCATGCACTAAGACATATCTC
Source organism: Uropsilus gracilis (assembly GCA_004024945.1). Classification (NCBI taxonomy): domain Eukaryota; kingdom Metazoa; phylum Chordata; class Mammalia; order Eulipotyphla; family Talpidae; genus Uropsilus; species Uropsilus gracilis. The sequence goes on from PVHY01019024.1 coordinate 17,920, forward strand.
TCTGTGCATGTTTAAGCATTTTTTAGATGTTCCATGCCAGAAGGATTTCTCTGGACATGCAATCTTCCATAAGATCTAATATGACAAAGAATATTTGTGCAGAAGTTCATACTTGCCACCCCACCCTCCATGCTCAAAAAAAAAAAACCTCTAAACACCAACCTCTGGGAAAACATACTCTGATTATTCTGTGATTTCTTTCATTGATTAAGGAGAACAGTGAAGGAGTGAAAGAGTAGGTTGAGGTTTACATTTAATACACTTTTAACACAAAAGCAAGGAATATTTGAATCGCCGGATGGTCATTTGTGATTCAATAAATTAAAATACCCACAGCAGAAATACTTCCAGTTAGTAATCATATTTTTTAATGTTTTTCTAAATTCAGATAGCAGAGTATTTCGTATGTGTCTGACACTGAATTAATGCATGTGGAATAAGAGAATTCATGAAATTGGCCTTTAAGTAACTTGTGACCAATTCTGGTAACCCTCCTTATAAAAACCATTTAAAGCATTTTGCAACCCTGTTTTGGCAAGTGTTAAATGAATGAAAATTCAGAGCATTGAAAGTGTTCAGAATGGGGGAAGGGTACCAACTATCCTGGTTTTCCAAGGACTTGGACCTCCCTGGGAAGCAGAAACTTCAGTGAAAAAATCAGGACAGACCTGAGCAAAAAGGACAATTAGTTTAACAAAGGCAAGGATATAGGGAGAGTCAGAGGAGCTCCCACAGAACATCTGTGATGGGAGTTGAAGACTTGGTAGAATTTGTTGGATAGGATTCAACTTTAACATCTTTAACATAGAGCTAACAGAAAGCTAACCCCTTACTCCAGTCTTACCACTCAAAGACCTAGCAACTGAGTACTTTCTTTTAATTATCAAATGGATTGAAGCCTTCTATTAGACATTGATGCCTGCTGTCACTCTGTATAACTAATTTCCAGTTGCCGTACATGCCTTCAATGTTGAGTTAACTAGGAGTTTTTAGGAATGCCTCCTCTTCTTCAACTATATTCTTCTGATGGAGGCTTTGTTCATGTCAGTTGTGTCCTGAGCTCGACAAAGAGAAGACTGTTATAAACACAAAATCAGTCTTCATTTGAGTAGATGCTCATAAGACATAAATAATAGGTGACCCAACTTTAAACTAGAAAGGGGAGGTTTTCAAGTTTGCTTTTCAAACTTAAATGTGCATCCAAACTATCATCATGTCCACTATCTCCCTACTAAAAATGCAGATTTCCATCTGACCCTATGGTGCAATGGATAGCACTTTGGACTTTTGGTTGCTACTGTTGCTGAGAGACACTGACAAGTACAATTGGGAGTACCTGAGAGTCTTTCTACCATTACACCTAGAGGATTCCCCTATTGCTGGACCAAGGATCAAAGTTTGAGTAGGAAGGCTGTAAACAGAAAGAACTTTTCAGTTCCTTGTGCTTTTTCAAATTTTCTTCTGCTCCCTAAAGTTCTTTAATTTTGCCATTGAGTCTGAGATACCCCCAATTTTACTTTTACTGACAAGTTGCAGATTTATTCACAACTTAGTATTAATTCTAAATCAGATAGTTTTTCCCATTTTACCCCCTGAAATAGAAACTTTAGAATGGATGTTGATTTTTGTAAGGGTAAAGTTAAAAATTTTAATAATGAAGCACTGTATTAAAGGGTAAATATGAAGGTAGGGCATAAGGAGGTTAGGAAAAGAGGTAGGTGTTGGGCAGCTGCAGATATTATGAAAGTGGGGACATAGGCAATATCAGAATGTAGGAGGAAGTGAAGAAAGAGAGGTGAGAGGCTACCTGTAAAAAATTTCAGTTTTAAATGCCTTGTTTTTTTTTATTAGGATTCATGGTCCTAATAAAAACAGCAAATTTCTTCCTTATTTTTATAGAAAGATATGACACCTGCATATGTCAGTAAAGATTCACAGTTAATTTCCAATTTGCTCATGCAGTTCTGTGAAATACAAGAAGTCATTTTGCTCAATGTATGTGCTAAATGAAATACAGAAAATATCTTGTTAAATATTAAAGATTCTGAAATAGGATTGAGAGCAAAATGTATGACAGGTGAATGACAACACAGAAAGACAGTGTTTAAGTGAGTCAGAGATCACCAACCTTTTTTATTCTTAGGATTAGGAAACTGAAAACAAGTAGGTCTAATTGGATTACTCAACCTCATGAAAGTAGTTAATGAAATAGACTCCCTTCAATACTAGGCCTCTTGATCCTTCATCAAGTGTCTTTTCTAATCCTATATACTAGTTGGAAAACCCAAGTTAACACTTTATGAAAGACTAAAACATTTTCATTTTTTAGCATACTGTTTTTGTGTTTAATGATCTTGTACTTAATGGTTCAACTAATATTGACTAATACCAGTTTTTTAACATTTCAAATTGTCCTTTCCCTGTGTTTTTTTATTTATGAATCTGATAGGGTGTGCCCCCCCCCATTGTCTCCTGTTTAAGATTGCAGATTTCAAGGACAGGTATGCTAAAATGGGAGAATGACCTTAGTTGGAATTTCCCTTCAGGGGGATGCAGGGAAGAAAGAAGTGAAATAGTCAAGGTGAAACAGGTTTCCTGGAAGGTGGGAAATCAGGGTATATAAAGGGTGTGCAAGCAAAGAGAAGGATTCATTCCATTCAGGATTCGGTTCAGGTTGGAGATTCGAACATGGAGACTGGATAGAGAGAGGTTCAGTGGAGGAGAGATGGGAATCGGCCATCTTGTAAAGATGTGAGCCATGTGAGCTTGGCCATGTGGCCACCGAGGGCCTGCAACCCTTGGCTGACCCAGACTGGCAGCATGTGTGCTAGATGCAGTTAAGGAGTTTGCAGATTTGAACTCCGTGTTGGAGCTTGTTTTGCTGAGTTTGATTTGTGTCTGAAGAGGTCGGCCGTGCAAAAGTTAGGCCTGAGAAGAAAGTGAACTTTGCTGGTTCAGCACCATGGAGTTCCTGCTACCTGAAGGTGACAAGGAGAAGACAGCGTGGAAGACAAGGAGGAGCAGTCAAAGGAACATGTCTTCAAGCGTCTGGAGATGAACTCTGTCTGGACATTGGTGAGATGATCAGGACTGAGAGACTGAGGTTTTTGGGGCAATCTGGGAAAGGACTTTGGACAATACTGAGAAAGGTTTTGGACAATGTTAAAGTAGTCTGAATCTTACATGTTTCTTTTGTAGTTATTAGGATAATTAGAAATCACTTTGTTAGAAATAAATTAGTCTGCACTGATAGTCTTGCATTGGTTTAGTATTTTGGTTGAGAAGGCTGGGGATGGTGGTAAGAACCCATGAGTGTAAAGTTTAAACTGTGTTTTAAAGGTTTTCTTTTCTGCAGTTTTTGGAGCTGAAAACAGAGAGCAGCTGGATGATGTTTTCATATCAATGGTAAAGGTGATCAGTGAAAATGCTAATGAGGAGTGTGTAGCCTGCTTTGTAGAGAATAGAAGGCAGATAATGTATCCAGTTAAGGTTAAAGGTAATTGCAAAGGAACTGCTTCGGAGAAAGAAGCAGGCCTGTAAACCTTTCTTTAGACCCTGTTTCAAATCTTTGTACTGAGAGTTCCATTTTCTTTCATGGACTCTATTTTCATTTTTAGAAGATGCATGTAATGTATTATTTAGAAGAACAAAACTGAAACATTCCATTTGTTTACTGAATATATACCAGGTGTCACAAAGAATCCTCCATTTTACAAGGCACTAAAGCCTATTCTAAAAGTCAATCTTATTTTCAAAATTCCTCCACCTCTTATACACATATTCCATATTTGGATTTGTATAACAAGAGGCAGATGTGAAATAATTAGACTCAAATGAGACATACCTGTGCATCCTGACCTCTAAGTACAACCCACCTGCAACTTGACCTACTTAGTCAGGGCAATTGGAAGTATCCAGAAGATACATATGAAGCAAATGAAAGGTAGTATGACTTCACCCTGCAGATTGTAAAACTGAAATTTATCATCAGAAATTACACAGATTAATCTTACCTTTCCCAGGTACTGTCTTTCCTATTTCAAAAATGTTTTTTGATATTCAGATTTTTATACTCCAATGTGAATTTTAACCTGACTCACTGCATTTTCTGTCACAAATTAGAATTATGCCTCAGTGCTACTCTGAGAGTGACAAAAATATCTGTAGTCTTACCTCTTGCTGGCATCAGTAGGGGTTGAGGAAGAGAAGCTTTCCAGAACTTCTAAAATCACAGAGTAAAGAATAGACTCTTCTGTTGTAACAATCATAGTGTCACGGAAATCTTAGGGAGATCTGTCACTTTATGTCTCTGATGAAGATCTGTTACTTCTTTTTTCTCTTTGATTGCCTTTCTCCCTTTAATTAGCTTTCAAATCTTGCTTATAGTTCAGAGAGTACAATTCCCAGAAATCCAACACTTCAGATAGCGAATTCAAATTGAAACAAAAAATGTAGTTACCAATTTCTAGGTGAACTTCCAGTTTTGCTCTCTAGGTGCATTGAAAAATGGTTCCAGTTGGGTTTGGGGTACATTTTCTGCTGATTAAACAAATTGGATTTATCATAATTTATTAAACATGTTTTATTTATGAATGCATTTTCTTTTTTTCTAGTCTCTCTACACACACACACACACACACATATATATACAAAGATGTGGCATATATATATATAATCTTTGTATTCCCCAGGGTTCACCCACCACCTCCCCTCCCTGACCACTCCCATTCATTCCACCCTCCCTATTAAATAATTTAAGGACTTCACAATAGTCTTACAGAGTCACTAAGAGAACTAGAAGCCCATAGTTAGGATCTCATGACCTTCTTCTACTTGAAGGAAAGGAACATGCTCATAAAACAACTTTCAGTGTTGGTTGGTACCAGAGTCAAAGATAACCTAGCTGATCATGAATGTTTCCCATTATGGCAAATAAAACCATAGAATCACAGAGATTACTGAACACAACCCTGCCTTTTGTAGGTGATGAAATTGATAGGGTGTGCCCCCCCCCCCATTGTCTCCTGTTTAAGATTGCAGATTTCAAGGACAGGTATGCTAGAATGGGAGAATGACCTTAGCTGGAATTTCCCTTCAGGGAGATTCAGGGGGAGAAAGAAGAGAAATGGTCAAGGTGAAACAGGTTTCCTGGAAGGCAGGAAATGAGGATATATAAAAGGTACGGACACAAAGAGAAGGATTCGATTCGGATTCAAATATGGAGACTGAATAGAGAGAGAGGTTCAGTGGAGGAGAGATGGGAATCAGCCATCTTGTAAAGATGTGAGCCATGTGAGCTTGGCCATGTGGCCACCAGGGGCCTGCAACCCTTGGCTGGCCCAGGCTGGCAGCATGTGTGCTGAATGCAGTTAAGGAGTTTGCATTTAGAACTCTGTGTTGGAGTTTGTTTTGCTGAGTTTAACTTGTGTCTGCGAGAGGCTGTGCAAAAGTCAGGCCTGAAAAGAAAGTGAACTTTGCTGGGTCCGGTACCATGAAGTTCCTGCTACCTGAAGGTGACAAGGAGAAGACAGTGTGGAAGACAAGGAGGAGCAAGTCAAGGGAGCAGCCAAAGGAACATGGCTTCAAGCGTCTGGAGGTGGACTCTGACTGGATGTTGGTGAGATGATCAGGACTGAGAGACTGAGGATTTCTGGGCAATCTGGGAAAGGTTTTGGACAATGTTTAAGTATTCTGAGTCTTACATGTTTCTTTTGTAGTTATTAGGATAATTAGAAATCACTTTGTTAGAAATAAATCAGTCTGCACTGATAGTCTTACATTGGTTTAGTATTTTGGTTGAGAAGGCTGGGGATGGTGGTAAGAACCCACGAGTGTAAAGTTTAAACTGTGTTTTAAAGGTTTTCTTTTCTGCAGTTTTTGGAGCTGAAAGCAGAGAGCAGCTGGATGATGTTTGCATATCAATGGTAAAGGTGATCAGTGAAAATGCTAATGAGGAGTGTGTAGCCTGCTTTGTAGAGAGAAGTAGGCAGATAGGTGTATCCAGTTAAGGTTAAAGGTAATTGCAAAGGAACTGCTTGTAGCCTGCTTGGGAGAGAGAAGCAGGCCTTTATGTGTTAAAGTGAAGGTAAAAAGCCCTTCGTGGCCACCCACTTTCAAAATTAATCCTCCATTCTAATATTATTAATGTCCTAACATTAATGAAGTAAAGGGTGAAAAGCTTAAATCTATAGAAAGCATAAAAAAAAACGAAGTTCAGAGAAATATACCAGTTGTTGCATTCCATTTTTATTACATTCCCATCATCCTTTTCATCCTCTAAATTTCAAGATTACTTTATAACCATTTAATACAAAGACCCGACCCTTTTTATTCTTTTCTGGAATTTAGCTTAAGCAGAGAACCTTAAAACTGAATTTGCTGAATAGAATGCAATAACACCTCACTAATGCTTAAGGGGAGTGTAAATTAAGAAAATTAACATATGCATCTGCAGGTGTGGAACAATTACGGAAAGAATCTGTTGTTCACATTGATTTATCAGCATCTCAATACAGACACAAATATTGTTTTCTAAGAAATCACAAAGAATAGGATGAACCAGTGTTCAATAATAAGTTAAAAAAAACAGATCTGAAGAAAATTCATTGTTTAAAATTAATACTATTTTTGGCTCATAAAAGATAAAAATGACCTCTCTGCTAAATGTTCCCTATAATTAACTTTCAAAGAGTGCACATAATGTGGGAATTTCAGTCCTCAAAAATTCTAACCTTTCAGAATTCAAGTGGAAAAGAAAAATGCAGAGTTCTTGCCAATTTCAGTTCTGCTTTCCAGGTATACTGAAAATCCAGTTGGTTGTCTACAATCATAGAAAAGAAAGCAAAGAGAAAGGGAGATGGGTAAGGATGGAATTGAACTTTTAGTGGTGAACTTAATGGAATATATACACAGACATTGATTTTTGATGATGTACACCTGAAACGTATCGTATTATAATGTGAAAGGGCTCGAATCAGACCACCACAAGATTCTCAGGACTAGTCATCTCCAAACACCCTGCTCTGGCAAGCAGAGTGCTTTTTTTCTTTTCTTTTTTTCGAGACTAGGTCTCGCTATTTTTGCCCGTGGAACCCCAGGCTCTCGTTGCCCGGGGTACCACAGACTCAAGCAATCCCCAGCCTCAGCTTCCCAGGTAGCTGGGATTACAGGCGCGCGCCACCACGCCCAGCTATTTTTTGGAACGAGATCTCGCTACGGGCCCCAGGCGGGACTCAAACCAGGATCCCTAGCCCCGGCCGCCTTCATAGGCTGAAGCTTACAGGCACGAGCCACGGTGCCCGGCCTCAGAGTGCTTTGAGATAAGAGTATTGAAATGTTGTGAGACTGACAGGGAGCCTCCCACTTTGTCTTTATCCTTTGCCCTTCCCTAATCAAAGAGACAATATATCCTAAGTTTCTGCCCTTTTCATGGTCAGAGAAACAATTATTGCTCCTCCTTTTATGAATGTAGTTTATGAATGTAGTAGAATGTAGTTTAGGGGGGACTATAATGTAACTAATTCTCAGAGCCAATTGTAGGGGCAAGCATCCTGTTCCTCTTTATTGGTTCTAACAGTTACACAGACACACCAGGCAGGGTAGGGTCCAGCCAGGATGGGTGGGCGTGGCAGGGCTGGGAGGCAGGCGAGACCCCAATCCTCCCAGGATTCTTTTTTTTTTTTTTTGGAGACTAGGTCTCGCTATTTTTGCCCGTGGAACCGCAGGCTCATGTTGCCTGTGGTACCATGGACTCAAGCTATCTCCAGCCTCAGTTCCCCAGGTAACTAGGATTACAGTCGTGCACCACCACGCCCAGCTATTTTTTTTGAGACTAGGTTTCGCTATGTTGCCCCGAGCAGGTCTCGACTTGCTATTCCCAGTCCCAGCCGCGACTCCATAGGCTGTCGCTTACAAGCATGTGCCACTGTGCCTGCCCCCTCCCCCCCAGGATTCTTGATTCTCTGGGCTCTCTCTTTCTGTCTCTCTTGCTCAAGCGTTCTCTTGTGTTCTCTCATCATTTGTTCTGTCTTGCCTCATGCTCTCTATGTCCCTTTATCCCCTCTCACACATGCGCATACCCGCTGGACCGCACAATCATGGGGAAAGGCGAAATACTACCAGTGCTGGTTTTACAGACTAATAGAGGAAAAAGCCTGACTAAATCATTTACCCTATAGGGACTCATCCAGTTTTAGGTTCATTAATGAACATGTCCTCATTATCTAAGTATCATTACTGCAGAATAAGCAAGCATGCGGTCACACCCTTCGACTACCATGTTGTAGGGTGAGTAGCATTGTGTCTTCCCCATGATTGTGCGGTCCAGTGGGTGTACACATGTGCGAATGGGCACACCTGTGCCTAGGAGTCAGGGAGTAAAGGGGTACAGAGGATAAAGGCTAGAGCACTATGGGAGAGCCTAGAGAATATCAGACAGAGAGCACCCAGAGAAAGAGTGTGAGGATTCTTGAGTGGTTGGGGTCTCGCCTATCTACAGGCACCCTGCCTGGAGTATCTGTGTAACTACTAAAACCAATAAAGAAACTATGCAGATTGGTGAGTCTGAAGCTGTCTTTACTATTGGCAGTGAGGATTGGTTACAGTACGTATGTGAAGTTTGCCTCCCACAACAATGTCCCACTTTGCTAAAGGTAGGATAAATATTCTTGGTCTATTTCATTGGTTTTTAGACTATACGCCATATAAATCTCTATATGTGTATTTTTAATTTTGACCTTTTTTCCTATTGGTCAGTGTGATGTTTATTTGTTCAACTGTTCAGACTTACAAAATGTGGGAAGGAAATTTCCTCTGTACCCCAGAAAATGTCGCTTCAGAAAAAAAATTAATAAATGAACAATAATTTCTTGGTAGATTATTTGAAAAGAAGAGGAAAAATAGAGATGCTAATTTCCAGAGATTATTTTTCTTTTGGTCAAATCCCTATGAACAAAATCACATGCACTTCCCGGCTGTGCTAAAGCTTATAATAATGGTTTCCAAAATATCATGACTCCTTGTTTTCACAGCCCTTTTCATTGTGTTGTACTTTTTTCTATTAAAAGGGCAGGGGAGAGGTCTATTCTACTCTCTCTGCTCTGAACCAGTCTTGTGACTTCCTTTGACCAAAAGGTAGTATCTGTTGTGAATTCTTTCTTTTTTTTTCCCTGATGAGACTAGGTCTCCCTATTGTCCATGGAACCGCAGGCTCACATTGCCCAGTGTACCACAGACTCAAACAATCCCCAACCTCAGCTTCCCAGGTAGCTGGGATTACAGGCATGCGCTACCACACCTAGCTATTTTTTGGGACTAGGCCTCGCTGTGTTACCCTGATCAGGACTCCAACCGGGATTGCTAGCTCCAGCCACTTCACAGGCTGAAGCTTACAGGCACACGCCGCTGTGCCCGGCTGAAGTGTGAGTTCTTAAGCCTGTATTTTAAGATGCTTGTAGTTTTTACTCACTGTTGAGAACAAAGCTGCTATCTAAGAAGCTTAAACTAACTACTGAATGATGAAAAAAAAAAATTCAGCCTTCACCTATGCCCACCAGGATCAAAGAATAAGTCTTACTAGGAGTCATAATCATGCTCTTTACATTTATTGCTATTTGTGAAATAAATATATTATAGAGTACACATGTAAATAGAGATTAGATTTTCCCCCTTAATCCTAGAGAAAATGTACATAGCATGTTGTAGGCTAAGCGAGTTTGTTAGGCTTTTCCCTCCATTAACCTGTAAAACCAGCACCTGTAGTGATTGTGTGGTTCAGTGTGTGTACACATGTGTGAATGGGCACACCTGGGCCTAGGAGAAGGCAATGGTAGAATCACTCTTGGGGAGCATGAGAAGAAAGCACAGAGAACTCAAGAAGGAGACTAGAGAAAGTACCTAGAGATGGCTGGGCACGGTGGCACATGACTTTAATTGCAGTCTATGGAGAGAGGCCAGGACTAGAAATTGAGTTCTCAGGTTCGAGACCAACCCCGGGCAACAAAACAAGACCTAGTCCCAAAAAATAACTGGGCAGCTGGGCGTGGTAGTGCACGCCTGTAATCCCAGTTACCTAGGAAGCTGAGGCTGGGGATTGCTTGAGTCTGTGGTATCCCAGGCATGTGAGCCTGTGTTTCCCCCGGCAAAACAGAGAGACCTAGTCTAGAGAAGAGGAGAGGAGAGGAGAGGAGGGGAGGGAAGGAAGGAGAGGAGAGGGGAGGGAAGGGAACCTAGAG